>JACEIK010008095.1:23786-35369 GCA_018107945.1 Datura stramonium
CTTGAACTTCATAATTTGTTGAATTGGTCCAGTCCCTGTGGGTTCGACATCCGGCTCTTGAAAAGGGCCACTGTATTACTTGTACGACCGCGTATGCTTGCGTGTGCGCAGGAGCGCAAACAGTATGTAGGGCTATGAATGAGAGTTTCCTTTCACTCTCATGCCCAAATTTCTCCTCAAGTTCATGAATTCAAGTTCCAATTCAAGTTTATGATCATATGGGATTTTAGCCCAATTTCATGAAATTCTCGATGATTTGTTTATGGGTCAATTCTCTTCACGTTCCGAAGCATGTTTTAAGATTCACGGGCAGATTCTATACCTAGTTTGATTATAAATTCATGATTTCAAGTTTTAGAAAACTATGCCTGATTATGCAAGTTTCATGAAAAGTCAAGTTTGTGATTCATGATTTCAAGTATGATGAGATATCCCGCATGAATGAATATTTACAAATTACCCATGTATGAATCTATGATTTTGACTTATGAAGTCTATTTCAAGTATGCATGATTTTAAGATTTTGGGCACGCCCACGCAAATTAAGCATGTTTTCATGATTCAGCTCAGCTCTATAAAATCAGTTTACCATAAGATTTTGGAGTCTATACTCCCACTTTTGGAGTCTTCAGCTTCATTGAAAAACGATGGTGAGCATCTTGCAAGTTTTTGGGAGTAATGTCTAACCGAGTAGGCCAGGGTTCAGATAAACCCTGGGTCTCAGAACTACACGTCTACGTAGGTTTATATATTTATATTGGAAACTCCCTAGTGAGCTTCCCCTGCCCCCAAAGGGGCCTTCCACTTGATATCGAAATCATGGTAGCGTCCTTAGCCCTGACAAAGTTTTGGACGGCTCTGCCCACTTGAGTATAATAGTTGGGGCATCACGTAAGCTCTATCGTGATGGTGTCGGTTATATGATGAGTCTCCCACTATTTCTCATGATTTCAGTTGTTCATGTTTATTTCTTATGATATTATGTTTTACAGCAGGTTTGACCCAATGATCAGATTACGAGATTTTACTCATGATTTTAGCTATGATAAGTCATGAATTCTATTTTAGCTTTGGGTTATTCTATTCAGTTATGATATTCAGCTTGTGATTATACATGTTTCAGATTCAGATTTCAGCATGCAGTCCTTACTCTCATAATCTTATGTTTTATGGTCATATGCATGATTTCAGTTAACAGTTACACAACATGTTTTACTAACTTTGCATACTCAGTACATTCCAAGTACTGACAACATACTCTATGTTGTATCATTTCATTTCATGATATAGGTCCAAACGATCAGATTCAGTTTCGTCGTTAGCCCAGTTCCCGCAGCTTAGTTCAGTTTCCCATCGTTGGTGAGTCCTCATCCTTCGAGGACCTTCAGTTAGTGTCAAGTTATGCTATTCTCAGTTACGAACTTTAGTGCACTAGTTGGGGATGTTGTCCCATCAGCTCTTCAGACATGTTAGAGGCTTATCAGACAATTTGTAGAATTTCGGCTTTGTCAGTGTTGACTCTGTTAAGATTGATATGTATTCAACTTCTGCTTATTCATGTTTCAGTTATCAGATTACGCTTGATGTATGCTCTTTAGTTGTTATGTTCATGCCATGGGTTGACTTGGATCCATTCGTGGTTCTATCCGGCCCTATGTTCAGGTCGTGACAGAAATGCTCAAATGGGTAGAGAGAAATCGCAAGATGATATGAAGGTCTACCATGAACAGTAAGTGTATGGAATGGATTTGAATTGTCCTTAAAGAGGCCTCAGCGGACAAGGAAAAAAGGAACTGGAGATGGAAGCTCACAGAACAAGACAGAGCATTTTTGCAATAGGAAGCACAATATTTACAAAGATACATGAGTATCATCTCATTAAATAGTGGGAGTAGGTCTGTCCGAATCATTCCTGAGTTAGCTTTAAATGCAGGATGGATGGAGATAGCACTAAAGATCGAAGGTTTCATTAAATGCTCAAAGACAAAGATGGCGGGCGCATTCCCAAGGTTAACAGATTCCGAGTACCCCTATTCCAAGGTTGTGCAGGAAAGTAAATGGCAATCTAAGAGTCTTCATCTTGCTGAGATGAATACCAAGGAAGGGCAGGTAGTCATCTCAGATGTAGACAAGGGCCAGGAAATTGAACTACTTAATAGATGTATATTAGGAAATTTTGGTGGAGACACTGTAGAAAGATCTACTCTTGCTGACAAAAGGAGATGGGCATCTACAACCTGGAATAAGTCTTTTGGGGTGAGTATATATGAGATGTATGATGAGAAGTTCTTATTTGAATTCCCTAACATAATGGCGGAGCAAATTATCCAAGGGCACTGGTTCTGAAGAAAAAGAAGAATAGACCTCGAATGGTGGAATCCATTAGTGGGATGCACCCAAATGATACCATAGCTGGAAAAACATGGATCAAGGCAGTTGGAATTCCTCTCCATCTATGGTCGCAGAGAGTTTTCCAAGAAATAGAAGACCTTTGCGGGGATGTATATCGACGGAAGAGGAGTCTGAACTCAAGAATCACCTAAAGTGGGCCAGAGTTTTGGTGAAGAATGAGAGCAGGAATATACCAAGGGAGGTTTCCATCACCAGAGGAGGAATCAGGTTCCACATCCCATTCTGACCGAAAAGTAAGGCGAGATTTGAAATCTTACCTGAGAAGTACGATATTCCACTCGGAGAAGGCTCGGAGGAAAACCTAGGTAAAGCTTTTAACCAAAGGTTGAAGAGGGTATGCGTCTGGAGAAAGCACATAAATTTAACGGATTCTAGGGATAGCGACCACATGGGTGATATTTTCAGGATAGCTGGAGTCTCAAGCAGCGGAGACGCACGTGAGAAGCACATGTGAAAATTAAATGAGTGTTTCATTTTGGGCCAACAGGGCGAGCCCAAAAAAGGAGCATATGAAAACAGAATTTTGGGCCTGATTTAGCGGGTCAGGTAACTTTTAATGACCTACAAGCTCATAAATCTACAAACTCTTTCACTAATATGCCCATAGAAATGTTGGAGCCATTCCCAGAACAAGAACAGACGCATTCAAAGTTCCACGCTGCAACCCCTTCAATTGCATGGGATAAGGCAGTCTCAAACATAGTGGGGGCAGTGAATGGGGAATTCCCATTGCAGGCATCAGAGAAAAGAGAAGTGCAGGAGGGGAGAGCAGAGTTTGGACATATGGGTGAAGACACTCTGATTGAACCAGACAAACGGAACGCGATAACTACCATTGAAAATTGGGAGTTAGACGAGGCTATACCTCTAATTGTCCTACAACGACAAGGCTTTGTTGACAAAGAGAGGGAGACATTAGTATGGGTCTTTAATTTGATCAAATTAAGCAAACTACTGAGGGTAGACTTCCAGGGCCATGAGGAGGAGGCTTTAGAACTATTATTACAAGTCGATAGTTACAGACAGGTCAAAAGGATGGAAACTGAAAGTATATGTAAGAAGAACAGAGGCAAAGGGATGCAGGAACTCAAAAGTTTGGTGAATTTTGATGTTAAATTTAAAAGCAATGGGAAAAGAAATAAGGGGAGGAAGATACTTGCGATTGACTCATGCAGTACAAGTTAGTGTCCTGGAATGTTAGGGGGTTAAATGATATGAATAAAAGAACTGTTCAAAGTCTGGTAGTCAATTGGAAGGCTGATATCATATGCTTTCAGGAAACCAAAATAGAGGGGGATATTACAAATTTAGTAAAACGGGTTTGAGGAGGCAGATGGATTAGATTTACTTGCCTGGAGGCCAGTGGTACTAGAGGAGGCATCTTGATGATGTGGGATTGTAGAGTCTGGAAGGGGGAAATTCTGGAAATAGGTGCATACTCTCTGACTTGTAAATTTGAGGCACAACTTCAAGATTACTCTTGTCATATAATAGGGGGGTATGCTCCAAATTACTATATCAAAAGAAGGAAGGTCTGGTATGAGATTAGTGTTGTCAGGGGATTGATGGAAGGGCCTCTGGCTATTTGTGGCGATTTTAATGTCACTACATTCATTTTAGAAAAGAGGAACTGTACTAAAAGAACAAGAGGGATGAAGGAGTTCTCTGATTTTATAAAATGCATGAACCTAATTGATCTACACTTGCAAGATGGCAATTACACTTGGTTCAACGAGGAAAATCTAAACATAGCTTCTAGAATACACAGATTCTTGATCTCGGAGGAACCGGATGAAAGTTTTAGCAACATAAAACAGTGTTCCCTACAAAGGCTGGCCTCAGAACATACTCCAGTACATTTGCAAGGGGGCTCATGGTATAGGGGCAGGAGCTATTTCAAGTTTGAATGACTGGGTATACCTGGTTTCAATGATAGATTCAGAGATTGGAGGAACCCCTTCAACTTTACAGGAAAGACTCATTATGTACTTGTCTGCAAACTGATCTCTAAAATTCAAACTGAAGGAGCGGAGCAAAGGGGAGGCTAGAAACTTGGGAATTCAAAGAAAGCATCTATTAAGACAAATGGCAAGGCTGGATGACACTCTGGGAATTAGAGCTCTCACGGAGGAGAGAATCAGACAAGAACGTAGCGTTGAGCTTAGAGTATGAGGGACTGACAAAAAATGAAGAGATTTCCTGAGAGACAAAAGTTAAGGGCTCTGTGGTTGAAGAAAGGAGATAAGAACACCATGTTCTTTCATAGGGTTGCAAATGCTCATAAAAGGTATAACACCATGATAAACTAACTATCTAGGGAGAGGTCACTAATGAGCCAGCCAAAATAGCAGGTGAAATCACTGAGTTCTATCAAAAGTTATACACAGAAACAACTCACATGAGGCCTATTAGTCGTTTTACTGATGGCCCAACATTAATAGAAGATGAGAAGGAGTCATTATAAAGGAATTTTGAAGAGGAGGAAGTCTTAAGATGTCTGAAGATGTGTGCTTCTGATAAAGCTCCTGACCAGATGGTTTTTCCATGGGTTTTTTGGTTAAGTATTAAGAGATAGTGAAGCAAGACATCATGAAAGCCTTTCAGAACTTCTATGATCAAGAAGGCTTTGAAAAGAGCCTTCCTGCAACATTTATAGCCGTTATTCCCAAGAAGAAAGGTCTCACGGAACTAAGAGACTGCAGGCCTAATAGTTGATAGAAAGCATTTACAAATTGTTTTCCAAGGTTCTGACAGAAAGACTAAAAGGTATGATCTCAAAATAGGTGAATGCTCATCGAATGGCCTTCATAAAAGGCAGGCAGATTATGGATGTTGTACAAGTAGCCAATGAAGCAGCGGACTCTAGATAGAAGCTTAAGAAACCTGGTGTCTTATGTAAGTTGGACATTGAAAAAGCTTATGATCATGCAAACCAGAACTTTTTGTTGAGGTTGCTGGAAAAATGAGTTTTGGGCAGAAATGGATACACTGGATCAAATTTTGCATATCAACAGTCAGTTTCTCCATATTAACAAATGACTCACCAGCAAGTTTTCTCAAAGCACAAAGGGGCCTCAAGCAAGGGGATCCACTATCCTCCTCCTTGTTTGTGATTGCAATGGAAGAACTCAATAACATTATCAAAACTGCCAACTTGTACAGGTGGATAAATGGGTTTGAAGTAGCTAGAACTAGTAATGAGAGTCTAGAGGTGACTCGTCTACAATATGCCAATGATACCTTTATTTCCTGTGATGCTAAAAAGGACCAACTGAGATATCTTAGGGTGATACTACTACTCTTTGAAGGGCTATCAGGTTTGCACATAAACTGGAGGAAAATCTTCCTTTACCCCATCTATAAAGGTACAGATATGGGTCAGTGGCTGCTGTTTTAGGTGGGGAAGTGGGGGCTCTACCTACCATTTACCTGGGAATGCCTCTGGGAGCTAAATCGAAGTCTACTGAGATATAGAATACTGTTGTTGAGAAGTGTGAAAAGAAACTAGCAAGATGGAAGACACAGTACTTGTCTATGGGTGGCAGAGTGACTCTCATCCAATTAGTCCTTGATACCCTTCCAAAATACATGATGTCCATATTTCCTATTCCAACAGTGGTCACTAATAGGTTGGATAACATCAGGAGGAATTTTTGTGGCATGGGGACAAAGAAAAGAAAGGTTACAACTTAGTCAAGTGGAGGTCTATTATTTTAAGGAAGAGATATGGAGGCATGGGAATCAAAAACTTGAAGAGACAAAGCAAAGCTCTAAGAATGAAATGGCTATACAAGTTTAAAGCTCTAAGAATGAAATGGCTATACAAGTTCACCAGTGAAGGTAAGAGATGGGAGCAGAACAAGTTTCTGGAAGGACAATTGGCATGAGGCAGGAAGATTGGACTTGGTCCTTCCAGATATTTTTAGTTCCCTTCATCAGCGGAAGTCTGTAGCGGATATTTGGACACCTCAAGGATGGACTATCAATTTTAGGAAGCAAATCAATGACTGGGAAGTTCAAGGAGTGGCTGATTTCTTTAGTACAATTGAACAATTCACTGGGTTACAAGCAGATGAAGATGTGTTATGGTGGCAAGGAAGCAATAAGGGACTGTTTAGGGTCATTGCTGATGAGCATCTCCTTAAGTCTGCTAGTTTGGGCCTTTCCTGGGCCACTTCTCTAAAACACCCCACTAGACATCTCTTTAAAAACCCATCCTCCTGGCATTGGCTGTTTCAGAGATGTCAAGTTAGCTTTCTTGCTATTCAACCTCTGCTATTCAAAGGTTCTTTGACTTCCATTTACTATCTTGTACCACCTTCGAGTATGGGCAGTTGATGTAATGAATCAAACCAACCAACAGGTATCCAATTGGACATGGAAGCAAATCTGTAAATCAAGAGTCCCTCATAAAGTAGCTTGGTTTACGTGGCTGTTAGCAAAAGAGGCTACCCTTACCTTAGACAATCTGATCTATGCTCGAGATACTTCTTGTGCAAAGTAACAACAAAAAAAAAGTCAATTCACCTCTTCCTCTGTCAATTTACAGGTCACCAATGAAGCATCATCTTAAACCTCAAAGGTACATCCTGGACTATGCCTAAAAAGATTTCAGAAGCTCTTATAAGTTGGAAGGAGGCAGGTACACAGGCAAAGGACAAGAGAAGATGGAGAATGGTCCCAGCATGCATCTGCTGGACAATCGGGAAGGAGAGAAACTCCAGATGTTTTGCAAGTATAGAAAATGATGTACAGAAGATCAGGCTGAACTTCCTATTGTTCTGTTTTTGGTGTAATCAGGTTTACTCTAATGACACTGTATTTATCATAGATGTTTTAGACTTATTATGCCTAGAGGTTAGTGAATATTAGAGCTTCTTGTAAATATGGTTTCAGTACTACCTAAGTACTGTTTTGGGTTCTTTGACATAATTCAATTTACAGTTACCAACCTCAAAAAGAAACATGGGAAAATGAAATTCTGATTGTTCAAGTTTTCATAATCTATGAGTTGTTTAAATTCCATTCCAGAATTGTTTTTTACATTATTGGACGCAAAGTTTAAAGAGTTCTAATTCAGAAGTTTTTCCTGTCTCTAGAGCTTGGATTATGATCTTTGCTTTATGTTAGAATCTCATAATTCTACTATTTATATTTGCATTCTTTGAATATATAATTGAAAATGAAATCCTTATTGCAGATATTGTTAGCTTCCTTTGGAATTTTTCTGAAACTTTTTACTCTAAACATTTTTCCCTTAACTTTCTTCTCCCTTCTCTCGTTAGTATTTTGTTGGTTCATTATTTTAACATTTTCCTTCCTGATTTTGAATTTCTTTTGGAATGTGGACAGTGGGACCAATCTCTCATTTCGTGCTACTTGTCCCTTTCAAAGTTTAAGGAAGATATAATGGAATTGAATGTGACAACTCAATAAAAGATTTAGCAATTAGTGCCTAGATGTTTTGAGTATTATCTGGATCATGCAAAATCCTTTGACTCTCTGTTGTATCTTCATTGTTTTGTGGCTTTTGCCTTTGATTTTGTTTTTACTTCTGTGTTAGTACCAAGGGTCTTTGATCTTGCTTGTAAATCGTCTGGCCCATTCTGTAAATGTAATCCATCTAACCCGATCATCACCAATAACTGATATTTCAAAGGTTTTGTCACCTGAAATTTTGGAAAAAAAAGGGCCCCTTCTCCCATGCTAAAATAAAAGTGAAAGTATGACAGGGAAAAACCCTTTCCGGAAGAAGAGTCAGAGAGAGAAAAGATAGTGAAGGCACATTTCCAAAGTTAGAGGAGAAGGCTTGGTTTGGACTTCCAATAATTTTTTGGTGAATCTCAGCCAATCTCTTAAAGAATGGTTAAAGCAATTACTAGAATAACCCTACAACTACACAACATATGGAATCAAGAAAACAAGCAAACTGAGCTTATGTTGGAGCCATTATGTTTCCTTATAAAGCAAATGAACTACATAATGTGATCACCGCACAGATCGAAGGGTTTTCCTTTTTTAATATTATCAAAGCACTAATGACAGAAGATCAAAGTGATATTGGCAATCTTAAAGAGCTTTAACACATCTTCCATGTGTTGTTCAAGTGTTGTGAACATTGAACAGCATAGACTTTACCTATAAGGTGGTGCTTTCCTTTAAAGTAGAAAAGGTTAAGATGAAATGATGTTAATGTTTCTGAACGCTTTTGTGGAAAGAGAAAATATTAGGTGCAGCTCTGGTGCAAAAAAGTTAGTTAACTCCAGGATAAGGAATGGGAACAGGATCTATAATGCAAGTTAGGTGTGGAGGCGGCTACAATTCGTTAAATGTGGCTTTCTGGAGAGATGGGGTGAGGAGAAAAGTGGACAGTG
The DNA here is from genome assembly GCA_018107945.1 of Datura stramonium. NCBI lineage: Eukaryota > Viridiplantae > Streptophyta > Magnoliopsida > Solanales > Solanaceae > Datura > Datura stramonium. The sequence goes on from JACEIK010008095.1 coordinate 32,573, forward strand.
GATCTGTATTTGTATATCTACAATGAAGTTTCCAATTATGGTCAGTGGAAACTCAACGGGTTTCTTTAAGAATACAAGGGTCCTGTGACAAGGGGATCCTCTGTCACCCATGTTGTTCATTTGAGTTAGAGCTGCACTAAGCAAAGTGATGGATAAAACAGTGATGGGAGGATATTTGAGTGGGTTCACAGCAAGGAGTGAAAGACTAGATAGTGTTATCTCATTTGCAGGATAGTTTTAGAGGTATCTCATTGGCTACTCCTTTGCTTTTTGTGGATGATACACTTGTGTTGTAGTGATGCAGGACGAACCAGATTCACCATCTAAGGAACAAATTGCTATGGTTTCAAGCTGTTTCAAGATTGAGGATAAATCTAAAAAATGCAAGATTATTCTAAAGTTAAAGAAATTATTAGGCAAAGGCTCTTAACTGTGAGGTTGGTTTTCTTCCAATAATTAGTTGGGTTTTCCATTTGAGTGCAACAAACAAGGGCAGTACAATATCTGAATATGAAACCTGGTGATCAAGAAGGTCTAAAAGAGGCTTGCTAGATGGTAAAAGAGATATTTGTCAAATATAGAAAAAAGATACTGATAAAAGAGCATGTTGTATACATTCTGACATACTACATGTCACTACTACACATAACAGCAACAGAGGCACAAAGATTGGAATAGCTACAAAGAAACTTCCATTGTCTCTTTGTTCTCTCAGGTTTGCTCTACTTTAAGATTGCCTCTCACTTATTTAGGAGTGCCTCTGGGAGACAGTCCTAGATTTACTGCTTTTGGATTTATGTCTTCATGTAAGCCTTGTCTCCAGTCTCTAATAAGTGATAGCACAAGTTCCGTCCACCAGCAAATCGTTATGTTATATCTGATAAGAATACTGAATTAACACCACTGAATATTTCTTTATCATTGGCTAGAGGTTTTTTAGCCTTTTATGAATAAATTCTCAGCTGTGAATGAGGTGATATTAGCGAAATCCATATAAAACAAACAACGCAATTATTTTTGAAACATCTGCTAGCAGTTCTCATGCACTAATCTTGATATCGGGCTACAGTTTTCAAAACGATATATCTTACCAGCATGTTGCTTAGATAAAGTGGCTTTCCTATACTTCTTTGTTCAGGAATTTGGCAAGAAGCCTTGGTAAAAACTGGACCGAGAATTGGAAGAATTTATTATTTTTGATCTTTTGTTTCCTATCTTCTACATTAGAAGGAAGCTCTCCAACTTCTTCTTCTATTAAATTTCTGGCTTTATTTATTTTATTCTTCTTTATAAGAAACAAAAGCCAAGTTTCTTGCTTTATCTAAACAAGAATCTGCTTTTGGTGGTGACAACCCAAAGCAGGAAGGATTATCCAGAGGAAAATTGAAGTTGCATATCAAATATAACGTCCTCAACTGTTAACATTTTCTGGTTATTATACGCCAAAAGAAAAAAAAAAGAGATGCAAGAAAAAGATATAACAAATAGAAATATACTTACTTTTAACATCCAACACTAACAACTACTGATAGTTTGCAGTATTTGAATTATGGTATGGAATCATAGAGATAAACATGTAATAAGCAGATCTATAGAATAATAAAAAATGTTAAGCGTTACTCCGTACTTATTTTAACGCGCTGAGAAAAAACATGGCTGAATAAGGGACATTTGGCATTTTACAGAAGGGAAATTTAGACATATAGCACACACCATACTTGAACCAAGATTATAATTACCATGACAAGTAAATCAAGAATTTGAGAATTCATCACCTAATGCAACTCCACTCACCTGTTCCAGTTGTTCTTGTAGACGCTTAAGGACGCGCTTGATTACAGATATAACTGCTACTTCACGAATCTGATCCCAGTAGGTTGACCCAATTTTAGGGGAATTACCAGGGTAAATCTCTGACAACATAACTTGAGCCTGCATGCACCAAAGTTGAATTGTAACCGTAACAGAATAAGCTCTTAATTTCAACTAGGGACAGGAATGTGGAAAGCATGGGAAAAAAATGTTTATTCATTTCAATAGAGGTATGATATCAAAGCCTAGCTGGAGATTGAGTCGGCATCCAGCTCTTCAGTTGGGGCAGAAGCCTTTATGCACGAGTCTTAACAATCCACACAGAACTAGTTTATTGCACTCTTGGATTAAGAGGATTACGCGAGTAATCTTAGTCAAAAGGAACCTTAATGACTGGGAAATTACATTCTTAGTCTAAAGCTGACTACACTTTTTGAGGGCTACCATCTCAGATATCAGGAGCAGTCATGACTGGTCTAATCTCTTTTAGAAGGAAACGTAATGATTCGAAAATTGATGGTTACTTACAGATGATTCAACTCATCAACAAAATCCCCCCTTTTTTGTCCCAAACCCGACCACTCCAACTGGGATTACATCCCAGAGGAGTTTTCCCTATGAAAAGATGCTATTATAACCTCACTAGTCCCCACCCCACCACACACCCCTCTTCCTTTTATCTGAGCTTGGAAGACTATTGGAAGGGCAAAGCACCTTACAAGGTCAAATGTTAGTTGTGACTAATGGAAAATGCCTCACCCTTGATAACTTATGAAGGATCAGCCTCTATCTTTGTATAGATGCATTTTTTGTGAGGAAGAAGCAGAAGAGAGCAACCATCTCTTCATCCACTGCAAATTCTCTAGTTGACTGTGGAATTTGGTCATTCAACATTTTGGGTCTTAATTGGTGTATGCCTAGATCTTTTTTGGAGTTTCTGCTTGCATGGCAAAGAAATGGAATTACTAATCCACTCCTTCCCACC
>JACEIK010008096.1:0-27502 GCA_018107945.1 Datura stramonium
CCCTACAACCTGCTGTATAATTAACAATAAGTAATGCAAACAGGAACCTTACCTGGCCCCATAAGCCTGGAAGGTAAAACCAGCATGGAATAACCCGCCTGGGGCCCCCATAAGCCCTGGCGAGCACACTTCAATCTATATACCCCTAACAAGGTCAAAATGAGTCAACAGGTAAGTATACCCAACTTATCGATCCCCTGGTCTACAATTGAGCCTGCTCGGCTCCTGTAGCTGTGTCTGAGTCTAGTGGACTCTTGTAACTGCACCCTAGGCACAAAAGGCACGACGAGGGTTAGTGATGACAATATGGCATAAATTGAAGTCCATCCATGGATGGACTATATTATGACCCTGATAACGCTCAAACCACACTTCTAACTGAAGTATGAAGCGGACGTTGTCAATAAAGAACCCAACTAGAGGTTGGGGTCGAACCCACAGGGAATATGAAAGATCTAGTGTAACTGCATCTCAGGCACAAAAGGCACGACGAGGTTGGGGTGATGACAATATGGCATAAATTGAAGTCCATCCATGGATGGACTATATTATGACCCTGATAACGCTCAAACCACACTTCTAACTGAAGTATGAAGCGGACGTTGTCAATAAAGAACCCAACTAGAGGTTGGGGTCGAACTCACAGGGAATATGAAAGATCTAGATTACAGCCGGTAGATGAACTTGTATGGTAATTACTTCACAATGGGGGGAATTCTAATAAAAATCAATAACAGAAATAAGCAACAACCAAGATTATATTTGGGAATCAATAATTAAAGGAATAACTAGGGTTGGTGTTCCCTATGGGTTCATAACGGCTTTGGGTATACACTCGTGATCTTTACCAATACTTACTTACAGAACTGATAACTTAGGTTCATTCAAACAACCCACTCAATCCCTATTGAATGACTATCTCAATTATTCGACCAAGTCTCATGAGTTTTGCAAACTAATGTTATCACTAAGTTTCAGCCATAACTATCCCGCGGGCCATAACTCAAGTTAATACAATGATCATCAAGTACATCAAGGCTCTGTTGTACTTTTCCTAATCTCTACCTCTTCGACTAAAGCAAGTAAAGAATTCAATCACTTTCTAACGTTGCGCACTGCCTAAAAATCATTAAAGATGAAGAGAATACAATATAAGTATTTGGTATTGGTTTTAGACTCACTTTTGTGCAACCTAACTTGTTAATCCGCCATCGTATATGGAGGTTTTAGCCTCATAGTTGCAAGGTTGTGAATTTTGTTCTTGATTGAAAATCAAACAATACTTACAAAGATGATTGAGAAAACAATTCCTTCAATTAAACCACGAAATCTTGAATAAAAATAGCAAGAACAAGATGAATTCAAGAAAAAGGTTGATCACAAGGTTGAACCAACTTAATTCTCTTTCAATGATGTAAAATTGCTTACTACAATGTTTTTGCTACTAGAATTAAGTCTATTCGTCATCCTTCGAAAAATAAAACATAAAAAAAGTATTTATATAGATACAAGCAACTTTTTCCAAACTAACAGGATCGCTTTCCATATTTGTAGCCGACCTCATCACTGATCCACCTACGACTCGTAGGGGCTTCTCATGGACCCTGGCATTAACTCATGGCTTGAAGTGTTGACTGAATTTTGGCTAAGTGTTGGGCATTGTATATACAAACTCTATTGACCCTTCCTCCTGAAACTTCATTAGCTAATGTATTGAAAGCAACATCAAAACATCATATTCAGGATCAAGACATGTCATCTTGCTATAAATAAGCAATCAAGTCAATACCTATGTATTTCACACAAACCAATTGTAAGAGCAAACATAATTCATGTAGCCTCACAAAAATGTAGTCCCCACTCTAGTATGAAGTATCAAATAAAACATGGGATTAGGCAAATGAAGCACTCACTCTCTTAAAGAACTGCAAGTATTATGCATCAGATACCATAGGCTTGCCCTTATTTTCTCTACTTCGGTTTGATAAATGATAAAACAAGATCACTATAGACTTGATATGGCTTGAAGTGCGCTTAGGCTGGACATGATAAAGATGGAAAGATTTTATGAGTGATCTATCCCTACTCTTGGCACTACATTCATTTGCTATACAATTCTCTTGGCTTCACCCTTCATTCTTTGTGTCTTCTTTCTTTCCTTTTCCTATTTTAAAAATATTTTTATTTTTTAATATTTCAGCCTTTTCAAATTTTTCAACAATTTCAAGCTATTTTGAATTTTTCTTTTTGTTTTTGCTCAATATTCTCAAATCTTCATCTTTTTTACTTTTTCACCCCACCACACCTTTTTCACCATTTTTCTTTTCACTTTCTTTTCTTTACTTTTCTCCCACTCTGGACCATTTATGCACTCCTACCTAGCCACCCGTATCTTAAGCTTTTTCTTCGTGGAGGTTCACAATATCCAAGGAAGGACCAGGGCCAAACAGGTTCATTATAAAACAAATGGGTATTGCTAACAGGTAAATCAAAGAAATATGGTCTATTACGGCTCAAACTTGGGATCAAGGGATTCATGAAACTTTGGTAATGCAATATAGGCTAAAAGTGAGCTAACACGAAAATGGCCTATGATCATCTCCTAACCAACCATCCTCAACCTATGTAGAGACCAACCAGGCAAGTTCTAGATCCTCAACAACATACTGCAACAAATACTAAGACCTCACTCACACATGTATATGAACTATTTTTACTTTTTACCTCGTCCTGGTTCATACGTGGCTTAACAAGACTAGCACTAATAATAACCAAATGACATAAAACGATCAGCAGAAATCATGCACTATCTGTCACAAATACATAGCAAAGCAAAATTTTTTAAACAGGGTTAATTTTTCAAAAACAACAAAACTAGTACATCTATTGGCTTAGTATTCCTAAGTTAAGCTTAAACAAAACAAAAATCACAAGTATAAAAAACACTCCTAACGCATGTTGGTTCTACTAGATAGCATGCCTTAGGAAAAAGAAACACGACAAGAAAAACCTTCAGACGAACAAAAATATCTAAAAATACAAGTACACCCTCCTTTTAAAAAAAAATGAGCTTCGTCCCCGAAGCATAAAAATATAATCAAACAAGGGAGAAGGACATACATGTGGCTACTTCAGACTTCACTTATCATCTCAAGGAAGGTGGTACCTCCGTGTTAGTAGTGGGGCCAGGTGCCCGGCGCACTCAATGGTGTAACAATGGGGAGTGGTCACCCCTAGTGGATGTGGCCGCTTGAACGGCCTCTATAGTAACTAGGGCTGAAGGTGGCTTACCCGAAGGGTCATGGCCATTAGCAAGCTCGGGCTGAGCTGTGGTGGAGCTTCCCACTCCTCTAACTCTCTCATGCAGCTCCGTCATATGCTCCTCATGAGCCTGATACTCTCCGCTCTAGTCCGCTTGCGCTCTTTCTTCTCCTATCTCTTTTACCTTAAACTCTCCTCACCGCATCTTCATCATCTCTCTTCTTGCCTTTACCAGCTGCAGTTGGCCCCCAGTATGCTGCCAAATCAATATCCTCAAGCTCTACATCTAGGTCCAAAAAGAGTGGGGGCTGCTAGTAACAGTTGGCCGTCGTAAAGACAACTCCAACCACTTGGATCTGAAGTAAGAAGCGGCATTGTCAATAAAGAACCCAACTAGTTGGGGTCGAACCCACAGGGAATATGGTTAAGACTAGATTGGCGCCAGAGGATGAACTTGTATGGTAATTACTTCACAATTGGGGGAATTCTAATAAAAATCAATAATAGAAATAAAAAGCAGTCAAGATTATATTTGTGAATCAATACTAAAGGAACAACTAGGGTTGGTGTTCCCTTATGGGGTTCATAAATAACTTTGGATATGCACTCCGATTCTACTACTTACTTATAGAAGTGATAACTTAGGATCATTCAAATGATCGACTAATCCCTATTGAATGACTATCTTCAATTACTCAACCAAGTCTCATGAGTTTTGAAAACTAACTGTTATCACTAAGTTTCAGATATAACTATCCTACAACCACAACTCAAGTTAATACAATGATCATCAAGATCAAGGCTCATGCAATTCTCTTTTCCTAATCTCTACCTCTTCGACTCAAAGCAAGTAAAGAATTCAATCACTTTCTAACGTTGCGCACCGCTAAAAATTATTAAAGATGAAGAGAATACAATATAAGTATTTGGTATTGGTTTTAGACTCACTTTGTGCAACCCTAACTTGTTAATCCGCCATCGTTCCCACAACCCTAGCTATGACGGTTTTAGCCTCTCATAGTTAAAAAAGGTTGTGAATTTTGTTCTTGATTGGAAAAATCATAAAACAATACTTACAAAGATGATTCAGAAAAAACAATTCCTTTAATTAAACCATGAAATCTTGAATAAAAAATAGCAAGAACAAGATGAATTCAAGAAAAGGTTGATCAAAAGGTTGAACCAACTCAACTCTTCCTTTCAATGATGTAGCAGCTCATTGTTGGCAATGCTTCTTGCTGGTTTGTCACTTGTTCGCCATCCTCTCTGGAAAATAAAACATAAAAAGTATTTATATAGATACAAGAACCCTTTTCCTAAACTAACAGGACTGCTTTCCATATTTGTAGCCGACCCGCCATCATGCACCTACGGATCAGAGGGCTTCTCATGGACCCCCGGCATTAACTCATGGCTTGAAGTGTTGGCTGAATTTTTATAAGTGTTAGGCCTAAGGTACGATTCGTACCTACTTCCGATGACTCGTACATTGCACCCACATGGCTTGATCCTGGTACATTGAACTTTTTCTGAACTTCATCACGCCTGTATGGTACCTAATTCGTACCTTCATCTCACGGGCTCTAGTGTGTACTCTCATACCGAGAATCAGCCTCCTTTGGAATTCTTATGATTTCATCATGACTGTCTTACCGCAACTCGTACCACCATGGTACGATCCGTGACAAATCTCATAAGATCAGTCTTCCAGGTTAAACTTTCAGCTTCTTATCAAGGCCCTCAATATGGATTAGTAGGTCCATCCTACTACATCGCACGCTGGACTCACTTTTGCCCTTTTTTGCACACTTTTAGCTTCCTTTTGTAATTTATGTATTCCAAACCCATTTATCCTAGTAAAATCAAAGGAGAAGTGCCTCCTCATCCATACAAATACACTCTTAAGTTCATGTTATTTTCTAAGTTTTGGAGCATTAATAGTGATGTAAATCCACAACACACATCAACACCTCAACTTAAGACTTTTGCATGTCCTCAGCAAAGAAAAGAAAAAACTAACACGACGCTCAACTAGAAAATAAACTCAAGATACTACAGCCAAAACTCAAACAAATTGGTGCACTGTATATACAAACTCTATTGACCCTTCCTCTTGAGACATCATCAAGAAATGTATTGCAAGAAACATCAAAACATCATATTTAGGGATCAAGACATGTCATCTAGCTATCAACAAGCAATCAAGTCATCACCTGCGTGTTTCACACAGACCAATTGTAAGAGCAAACATAATTCGTGTACTCCTCACAAAAAACAGAAGTCCCCACTTAAAGTAGAAGTATCAAATAAAAAATGGGACTAGGCAAATGAAGCACTCACTCTCTCAAAGAACCGCAAGTATTATGCATGAGATACCATAGGCTTGCCCTTATTTTCTGCTTCGGTTTAGATGGTCAAATTAAGATCAATATAGACGGATATGGCTTGAAGTGTAGGCTTAGGGCTGGACATGATAGCACAGATTTTATGAGTGACTATGCCTTCCTTTTGGCACTACATTCATTGGCTATACCATTCTCCTATTTCACCCTTCATTCTTTGTAGTTCTTTTTGTTCTTCCCTTTTTTCCCATTTTAAAAATATTTTACATGGGTGAGGTGATTTTTTAAAATTTTTCAACAATTTCAAGCCATTTTGAATTTTTTCTTTTTTTCGTTTTGCTCAATATTCTCAAATTTTCTGTGCTTTTTACTTTTTAACCTCACTCACACCTTTTCACCATTTTTCTTTTCTCCCGCCCCGACCATTTATGCACTCCTACTCTAGCCACCCGCATTTTAAGCATTTTGCTTCTATGGAGGTTCACAATATCCAAGGAAGGACCAGGGCCAAACAGGTTCATTATAAACAAATGGGTACGGTTAATGTGTAACCAAAGAAATATGGTCTATTACTGCTCAAACTTCTGGGATCAAGGGATTCATGGAAACTTTTGTAAGGCAATATAGGCTAAAAAGTGAGCTAACACGAAAATGGCCTCTGCGATCATCTTTCCAACTAACCATCTCAACCTATGTAGAGACCAACCAGGCAAGCCTCTAGATCCTCAACAACATACCGCAACAAATACTAAGACCTCACTCACACATGGTACATGAACTATTTTTAATTTACCTAACAACTAAAAAAAATAAAAAAAATAAAAAAAATAAAAAAAATAAAAAAAATAAAAAAAATAAAAAAAATAAAAAAAATAAAAAAAATAAAAAAAATAAAAATATTTTTAAACAGGGTTAATTTTTCAAAAACAACAAAACTAGTACACTTATTGGCTTAGTATTCCTAAGTTTCTATTTCTAAACAAAACAAAAATCATAACTAAAAATAAAAAAATCCTAAACATGTTGGTTCTACTAGATAGCATGCCTTAGGAAAGAAACACGACAAGAAAAACCGTTCAGACGAATCAAAAATATCTAAAAAATACACATACACCCTCCTTTTAAAAATGAGCTTCTCGCCCCCGAAGCATAAAATATAATCAAACAAGGGAGAAGGGACATACGTGGCTACTCAGACTTCAATTTATCATCTCGCGAAGGTGGTACCTCCGCGGTAGTAGTGGGGGCTACGGTGCCTGGCGCACTCAATGGTAACAATGGGGGAGTGGTCACCCCCAGTGGATGTGGCCGCTTTTGAACGGCCTCCCCCGTAGTAACTAGGCTGAAGGTGGCTTACCCGAAGGGTCATGGCCATTAGCAAGCTCGGGCTGAAAGCCGTGGTGGAGCTTCCACTCCTCTAATCCTCTCATGCAGCTCCGTCATATGCTCCTCGCGAGCCTGATACTTCCGTTTAGTCTGCTTGCGCTCTTTCTTCTCCTATCTCTTTACCTTAAACTCTCCTCACCAAAAGATCTTCATCATCTCTCTTCTTGCCTTTATCACCGGCTATAGTTGGCCCCGCATGCTGCCAAATCAATATCCTCAAGCTCTACATCTAGGTCCAAAAGAGTGGGGGCTGCTAGTAACAGTTGGCTGTCGTAAAGACAACTCAACCACTTGGATCTGGTATGAAGCGGCATTACCACAAAGAACCCAACTAGAGGGGCCGAAACTCATGCAGGAATATGGAAGATCTAGAATTACAGTCGGTAGATGAACTTGTATGGTAATTACTTCACAATTGGGGGAATTCTAATAAAAATCAATAATAGAAATAAGCAGCAGTCAAGATTATATTTGTGAATCAATAATTAAAGGAACAACTAGGGTTGGTGTTCCCCATGGGTTCATAACAACTTTGGATATACACTGATCTACCAATACTTACTTATAGAAGTGATAACTTAGATCATTCAAATGATCGACAATCCCTATTGAATGACTATCTTCAATTACTCAACCAAGTCTCATGAGTTTTGAAAACTAACCGTTCTCACTAAGTTTCGTATATAACTATCCTACAACCACAACTCAATGCTAATACAATGATCATCAAGATCAAGGCTCGTTGTAATTCTCTTCTAATCTCTACCTCTTCGACTCAAAGCAAGTAAAGAATTCAATCACTTTCTAACGTTGCGCACCGCTAAAAATTATTAAAGATGAAGAGAATACAATATAAGTATTTGGTATTGGTTTTAGACTCACTTTGTGCAACCCTAACTTGTTAATCTCACATCGCCTCACAACCCTAGCTATGGAGGTTTTAGCCTTCATAGTTGCAAGGTTGTGAATTTTGTTTCTTGATTGAAAACATAAACAATACTTACAAAGATGATTCAGAAAAACAATTCCTTTAATTAAACCATGAAATCTTGAATAAAAATAGCAAGAACAAGATGAAATCAAGAAAAGGTTGATCAAAAGGTTGAACCAACTCAACTCTCTCTTTCAATGATGTAAAATTGCCTACGACAATGTTTTCCTACTAGAATTAAGTCTATTCGTCATCCTCTCTGAAAAATAAAACATAAAAAGTATTTATATAGATACAAGAACCCTTTTCCTAAACTAACAGGACTGCTTTCCATATTTAGAAGGATCGATGCACCTCCGACTCGTAGGGGCTTCTCATGGACCGGCATTAACTCATGGCTTGAAGTGTTGGCTGAATTTTTGCTAAGTGTTGGCCCAAGGTATGATTCGTACCTATTCCTGCATGACTCGTACATTGCACCCATGGCTTTTGATCTGGTACTTTTGAACTTTTCTGAACTTCACGGCTCGTATGGTACAACTCATACCCTCATCTCACGGGTCGTAGTGTACTCTCATACTGAGAACATCCTCCCTTTGGAATTCTTATGGATTTCATCATGACTGTTCACGCGTCTGTACCACCATGGTACGATCCGTGACAAATCTCATAAGATCAGCCTTCCAAAAGTTAAACTTTCACTTTCTTATCAAGGCCCTCAATATGACTAGTAGGTCCATCCTACTCTGATCGTACCGTGGACTGCACTCCTTTTGTCCTTTGTCACTTTTAGCTTCCTTTTGTAATTTATTATTCCAAAACCCATTTATCCTAAAATCAAAGGAGAAGTGCCTCCTATCCACATAAATACACCTAAGTTCATGTTATTTTCTTAGTTTTGAGCATTAATAGTGATGTAAATCCACAACACATCAACACCCTCAACTTAAGACTTTTGCATGTCTTCAGGCAAAGAAAAAGAAAAACTAAACACGACGCTCAACTAGAAAATAAACTCAAGATACTACAGCCAAAACTCAAACAAATTGGTGCACTGTATATACAAACTCTATTGACCCTTCCTCTTGAGACATCATCAAGAAATGTATTGCAAGAAACATCAAAACATCATATTTAGGGATCAAGATAAAGCCATTCATTAATCAACAAGAAATCAAGTTATCACCTATGTGTTTCACACAGACCAATTGTAAGAGCAAACATAATTCATGTACCCTCACAAAAAATGAAGTCCCCACTCTAGTATGAAGTATCAAATAAAATGGGACTAGGCAATGAAGCACTACTCTCTCAAAGAACTGCAAGTATTATGCATTAGGATTCCATAGGCTTGCCCTTATTTTCTGCTTCGGAATTTGTTAGATGGTCAAATTAAGATCACTATAGGACTTGATATACTCCTTGGAAGTGCAGGCTTAGGGTCGGACATGATAAAGATGAAAGATTTTATGAGTGACTATGCCTTCCTTGGCACTACATTCATTGGCTATACCATTCTCCTATTTCACCCTTCATTCTTTGTGTCTTTTGTTCTTCCCTTTTTCCCCATTTTAAAATATTTACATGGGTGAGGTGGATTTTTCACATTTTCAACAATTTCAAGCCATTTTGAATTTTTCTTTTTTCTTTTTGCTCAATATTCTCAAATCTTCAGCTTTTTACTTTTAACCTCACCACACCTTTCACCATTTTTTCTTTTCTCCCGCCTGACCATTTATGCACTCCTACTCTAGCCACCCGCATTTTAAGCATTTTGCTTCTATGGAGGTTCACAATATCCAAGGAAGGACCAGGGCCAAACAGGTTCATTATAAACAAATGGGTACTGCTAACAGGTAAATCAAAGAAATATGGTCTATTACTACTAAACTTGGGATCAAGGGATTCATGAAACTTGCAAGGCAATATAGCTAAAAGTGAGCTAACAATGAAAATGGCCTATGATCATCTCCCTAACCAACCATCCTCAACCTATGTAGAGACCAACCAGGCAAGTTCTAGATCCTCAACAACATACTGCAACAAATACTAAGACCTCACTCACACATGGTACATGAACTATTTTTACTTTACCTGCCTGGGTTCATACATGGCTAACAAGACTAGCACTATTAATAACTAAATGACATAAAACGATCAGCAGAAATCATGCACTATTGTCACAAATACATAGCAAAGCAAAAATTTTTAAACAGGGTTAATTTTTCAAAAACAACAAAACTAGTACATCTATTGGCTTAGTATTCCTAAGTTTCTTTCTAAACAAACAAAAATCACAACTAAAAATAAAAATCCTAACACATGTTGGTTCTACTAGATAGCATGCCTTAGGAAAAAGAAACACGACAAGAAAAACCGTTCGTATCTAACAAAAATATCTAAAAATACAAGTACACCCCCTCCTTAAAAATGAGCTTCGTCCCCGAAGCATAAAATATAATCAAACAAGGGAGAAGGACATACATGTGGCTACTCAGACTTCACTTTATCATCTCGCGAAGGTGGTACCTCCGCGGTAGTAGTGGGGCTAGCGGTGCCCGGCGCACTCAATGGTGTAACAATGGGGAGTGGTCACTCCCTGCATTGACGTGGCCGCTGAACGGCCTCTCGTAGTGTTCAGGGGCTGAAGGGTGGCTTACCCGGAAGGGTCATGGCCAGCAAGCCTGGGCTGAGCTGTGTGGAGCTCCCACTCCTCTAACTCTCATGCAGCTCCGTCATATGCTCCTCATGAGCCTGATACTCTCCGCTCTAGTCCGCTTGCGCTCTCTTTCTTTCTCCTATCTCTTTACCTTAAACTCTCCTCACCAACATCTTCATCAGCTTCGCTTCTTGCCTTTATCACCGGCTATAGTTGGCCCCCAGTATGCTGCCAAATCAATATCCTCCTCAAGCTCCACATCTAAGTCCAAAAGAGTGGGGTCACGCTATAACAGCTTGGCTGTCGAAAGACAACTCAACCACTTGGATCCGAAGTATGAAAGGGGCATTGTCAATAAAGAACCTAACTAGAGTTGGGGTCGAACCCACAGGGAATATGGAAGATCTAGAATTACAGTCGGTAGATGAACTTGTATGGTAATTACTTCACAATGGGGGAGTTCTACTAAAAGTCAATAATAGAAATAAGAAATAATAAGATTATATTTGTGAATCAATAATTAAAGGAACAACTAGGGTTGGTGTTCCCCATGGGTTCATAAATAACTTTGGATATACACTTGATCTTTACCAATACTTACTTATAGAAGTGATAACTTAGATCATTCAAATGATCGACTAATCCCTTATTGAATGACTATCTTCAATTACTCAACCAAGTTTCATGAGTTTTGAAAACTAACCGTTATCACTAAGTTTCAGATATAACTATCCTACAACCACAACTCAAGTTAACAGCAATGATCATCAAGATCAAGGCCTGGGTTGAAATTCTCTTTTCCTAATCTCTACCTCGACCAAAGCAAGTAAAGAATTCAATCACTTTCTAACGCTGCGCACCGCTAAAATTATTAAAGATGAAGATAACAATATAAGTATTTGGTATTGGTTTCAGACTCACTTTGTTCAACCCTAACTTGTTAATCCGCCATCGCTCCCACAACCCTAGCTATGGAGGTTTTAGCCTCATAGTTGCAAGGTTGTGAATTTTGTTCTTGATTGAAAATCATAAAACAATACTTACAAAGATGATTCGTAAAAAACAATTCCTTTAATTAAAACCATGAAATCTTGAATAAAAATAGCAAGAACAAGACTTAATTCAAGAAAAGGTTGATCAAAAGGTTGAACCAACTCAACTCTTCTTTCAATGATGTAAAATTGCCTACGACAATGTTTTCCTACTAGAATTAAGTCTATTCGTCATCCTCTCTCGAAAATAAAACATAAAAAGTATTTATATAGATACAAGAACCCTTTTCCTAAACTAACAGGACTACTTTCCATATTTGTAGCCGACCTCGTCATCGATGCACCTACGACTCGTAGGGGGCTTCTCATGACCCCGCATTAACTCATGGCTTGAAGTGTTGGCTGAATTTTGGCTAAGGTTAGCTCCAAGGTACGATTCGTACCTACTTCCTACGACTCGCATATTGCACCCATGGCTTGATCCTGTACTTTTGAACTTTTTCTGAACTTCATCACGGCCTGTATGGTACGACGTACCTTCATCTCACGTGGTCGTAGTGTACTCACACGAGAATCAGCCTCCTTGGAATTCTTATGGATTTCCCTATCATGATCGTTTTACCGCAACTCGTACCACCATGGTACGATCCACAAGGATAAATCTCATAAGATCACCTTCCAGCAAACTTTCAGCTTCTTATCAAGGCCTCAATATGACTAGTAGGTCCATCTCACGGATCGTACCGTGGACTCGCACTTTTTGCCCTTTTTTGCACACTTTTAGCTTCCTTTGTAATTTATTCCAAAACCCATTTATCCTAAAATCAAAGGAGAAGTGCCTCCTATCCACATAAATACACCTAAGTTCATGTTATTTTCTTAGTTTTGAGCATTAATAGTGATGTAAATCCACAACACATCAACACCCTCAACTTAAGACTTTTGCATGTCCTCAGTAAAGAAAAAGAAAACTGGAAACATGACGTCAACTAGAAAAATAAACTCAAGATACTACAACAAAACTCAAACAAATTGGTGCACCGTATATACAAACTCTATTGACCCTTCCTCTTGAGACATCATCAGCAAATGTATTGCAAGAAACATCAAAACATCATATTCAGGGATCAAGACATGTCATCTAGCTATCAACAAGCAATCAAGTCATCACCTATGTGTTTCACATGCATCAATTGTAAGAGCAAACATAATTCATGTACCACAAAAAATGAAGTCCCCACTTGGTATGAAGTATCAAATAAAAAATGGGACTAGGCAAATGAAGCACTCATTTCAAAGAACTGCAAGTATTATGCATTAGATACCATAGGCTTGCCCTTATTTTCTCTGCTTCGGCTTGTTAGATGGTCAAATTAAGATCACTATAGGACTTGATATGGCTTGAAGTGTAGGCTTAGGGCTGGACATGATAAAGATGAAAGATTTTATGAGTGACTATGCCTTCCTTGGCACTACATTCATTGGCTATACTCATCTCCTATTTCACCCTTCATTCTTTGTGTCTTTGTTCTCTCCTTTTTCCCATTTTAAAAATATTTAATATGGTGAGGATTTTTAAAATTTTTCAACAATTTCAAGATATTTTTTATTTTTTTAGTTTTAATTAATATTTTAATATTCCAATATACAAAAACCAAATTTTCTCTTTTACTTTTTAACTCACTCACAAATCTTTTTCACCATTTTTTTCTTTCTCCCGCTCCGACTCTTTATGCACTCCTACTCTAGCCACTGCATTTTAAGCATTTTGCTTCTTATGGAGGTTCACAATATCCAAGGAAGGACCAGGGCCAAACAGGTTCATTATAAACAAATGGTTACGGTTAACAGGTAAATCAAAGAAATATGGTCTATTACGGCTCAAACTTGGGATCAAGGGATTCATGAAACTTTGGTAAGGCAATATAGGCTAAAAGTGAGCTAACACGAAAATGGCCTATGATCATCTCCTAACCAACCATCCTCAACCTATGTAGAGACCTACCAGGCAAGTTCTAGATCCTCAACAACATACTGCAACAAATACTAAGACCTCACTCACACATGGTACATGAACTATTTTTACTTTACCTGTCTGGTTCATACGTGGCTTAACAAGACTAGCACTATTAATAACTAAATGACATAAAACACCGCAGAAATCATGCACTATCTGTCACAAATACATAGCAAAGCAAAATTTTTTAAATAGGGTCAATTTTTTTAGAAATTACACAAATATGAAATTTTCGTTTTTAAAATTTTTTAAATAACTAAACAAACAAAAAATCACAACTAAAAATAAAACCCTAAGACATGCCGGTTCTACTAGATAGCATGCCCGAGGTAAAAGAAACACGACAAGAAAAACCCTCAGACGAATAAAATATTCCAAAAATACAAGTACACCGCCTTTTAAAAAATGAGCTTCGTCCCTGAAGCATAAAATATAATTAAACAAGGGAGAAGGACATACCTGTGGCTACTCAACTTCACCTCTGTCATCTCAAGGAAGGTGGTACCTCCGTGTAGTGGCGCTAGCGGTGGACGGCACACTCAATGGTGTTAAAATGGGGGAGTGGTCCCTCCAGGTGTATGTGGCCGCTTGAACGGCCCTCTAGTAATCTGGGCTGAAGGTGGCTTACCCAAAAGGTCATGGCTACTAGCAAGCTCAAGTTGAGCTGTGGTGGAGCTTCCCCCTCCTAACTCTAATGCAGCTCAGCCATATGCTCCTCATGAGCTCGCATACTTCCGCTCTAGCTCGCTTGCGCTCTTTCTTCCTTTCTCTTTTCCTCAAACTCTGCTCACCAGCATCTTCATCAGCTCTCTTCTTGCCTTTATCACTGGCTGCAGTTGGCCCCTAGTATGCCGCACAATCCATCCTCCTCAAGCTCTCATCTAGGTCCGAAAGAGTCAGTCTATAACAGCTTGGTTGCCATAAAGACAACTCAACCACTTTGGCCTAGCGCGAAGCGGACGTTGTCAATAAAGAACCCAACTAGAGGTTGGGGTCGACCCACGAAATATGAAAGATTTAGATTACAAATGTATGGAACTTGTATGGTAATTACTTCACAACGGGGAATTCAATAAAAACAATAATAGAAATAAGCAAAAGTCAAGATTATATTTGTGAATAAATAATTAAATGAATAACTAGGTTGTTTTCCATGGGTTCATAACAACTTTGGATATACCTCGTGATCTTTACCAATACTTACTACAAAACTAATAACTTTGGTTCATTCAAATGATCACTAACTCTCATTGTCGACTATCCTCAATTATCGACCAAGTCATGAGTTTTGCAAACTAATGTTATCACTAAGTTCCGTATATAATTATCCCGCAACCACAACTCGGCTAATACAATGCTCATCAAGATCAAGGCTCGTTGTAATTCTCTTTTCCTAATCTCTACCTCTTCGACTCAAAGCAAAGAATTCAATCTCAACGTTGCGCACCGCTAAATTATTATACATGAAGAGAATAATATAAGTATTTGGTATTGGTTTTAGACTCACTTTGTGGAACCCTAACTTGCCAATCCACCATGGTTCCTACAATCCTAGCTATGGAGGCTGTTTTAGCCTCTCAATGTTGCAAGGTTGTGAATTGTGTTCATGATTGACAACATAAAACAATACTTACAAAGATGATTGAGAAAAATAAATTCTTTAATTAACTAGCAATTAACATACTGAATGTTGCATTTCGTTTAACTAGCAAGTTTCAACCTGTAACTCCATGTGTTCCTCCCAATCAAGAAATCATGTTTAATAGGGATAATTTCAATACTAAATTCAGTGAATAACGATATCTTTCACAATAATATCAAATATAATCTACCCTCATTTAACTCGACCTGAAACCCACAATTTCTCAAGAGTTTAGAAGGGAGAAATGTTTACCTATTGCCTGTGGCCATTTAGGATTATTTTGGGGTAATTATGACAACCTTTACTCGGAAGGGTTAAAGTATAATGAGTGAATTTTCAAGAAATAACTTAAAATGCTTCTCATAGGCCTTGAACTTGTTAACTGATGTTAATTTTCATTTGGATGTCTTTGCAGTATAATTTGATGAAAATTAGACAGAAGCTGCGTCTTTTCTCTTCTATGGCCGAGGGAATATTGAAAATGAATTAAATTCACTTAAAGATGACTTATATATAAGTAGAGGCGGTGGATCAAAAGCTTACGCACCTAACGCACCCCAGCGTGCCGCGTCGCACCGCCCTCGCGGTCTGACCTCACCTGACCCTGCTGAGGCTCTTCCCGTACACGTCAAACTGTCATTACTCATCACAAATCCACGTTTACACACACTAACCACTAACATCTTATGTGGTGTAACAAAATGACACCTATTTCACTTAAAATTCATATTTAGTGAACTTTGCTACAATTAGTTTTTCCTTGAGCAAATTTCACGTAATCCTCAAATAATTCTCATATTCTACTTTGTCTTGAAATACACTAAAATATCGTCAATAAAAATGAGTAAAAAGGAATCAAGATAGGGTTTGAAGATACCATTCATCAAGCTCATGAATGATGTGTGAGCGTTGGTGAGTCCAAATGACATGACCAGGAACTCATAATGCCTATACCCTGGTCCAAAAGCAGTTTTTGGAATATCCTCAACATGAATTTTCAGTTGATGAAAGCAGATCTCAAGTCAATATTTTAGAACACTACTGCCCCTATAGCTAATCAATCAAGTCATCTATTCGAGAAAGAGGGTATTTATTCCAAATGATTACCTTATTCACTGATGAATAATGTACATTCGCATGCTACCATCCTTCTTTTTCACAAACAACACCGAGGCACCTCTACGGAGAGACACTTGGCCTATATATTCCTTTACTAAGTAACTCTTGCAACTACTTTTCTTAAGTTTCCTTAACTCAACCTGGTGAGTGTTTTTGTATAGCGATATGAAAATGGGCTCAGTTCCAAGCTCTAAATCTATGTAGAAGCCGATATCGCAGTCCGACATCATGCCAGGTAAATCCATGAGAAATACCCTATAAACTCATGAACTACCGAGACCTACTCTATGGAGGGACCCTCTGAATTGGTATCTCGAATATGGGCTAGATATGCTGAACACCCTCGCCTTATCAATTTTCTAGCATGAATATAAGAGATAAGATTTGTAGGAGAAGGTTACAATTTACTTTCTACTCTAATCTAGACAACCTTGGCATCACTATGGTGACTATCTTAGCATGGTAATCTAGAATCGCATGGTAAGGAGACAACCAAATTATTCCCAAGATAACATCGAAATATACCATGTCTATGATCACCAAGTCTATCCGCGTATCACAACCCATAAAGTCCACCGTACAAGCAATGACAAACCCTATCCACAACCACAAAACTCCCTAGGAGTATACATGAATTATAATATCAATAATATTATAAGCAAGGTCAATCACCATAGAAAAATTGATAGACACATAGGAAAAAGTAGAGCCAAAGATCAAAAAGTCAAGTAGCCATTTTATCACATACAAGAATCATACATGTGATAACGGCTTCTGAAGCCTCTTCCTTGGGTCGATTGGGAAATACATAGAAGTGGGCCTGACATTTGCCTGAGACCCACCCCTATTGGGCTGTGTAACTCCCACCGATTGAGTCCACCTCTTCCCCGTTTGGACACCTCATCTTCCAGGACGGGTGCCCCTACACCACGCCTCGATCGCCCCAACCTAAGCTATGGGCGATCTCTCGCTGAATGCACTACCTCCTCTCTCGAATGGGGCTGGATCTCAAGGAGCTGAGTATGAAACAATTTGCCCGCTCTGACCAAACCTAGGACACCATATGCAGATGTGGCCATACTCCCCATACTCATGGCACCTTATCACCACTCGCTGAGATGGAACGGAGTAAATAGCGCGAGAGCCCCAAAATCTGAGCGAACTATTTGAGCATCTACAACAGCATCTAAAGGCCGAAGGAATGGTCCCTGGAAGACCCTGGCTAAAACCTGCATAGCCGATCAATAGGGCATCCCGAGTGCCCCCGAAAATTTGGAGTACTAGTAAAGAAACTACCAAAGCCGCGACCTTTGAGCCTTCTTCTCGGCGCTCCTCGCATAACCATCCCTTCAATTCTCCACATTCTTCACAAATTCTACCACTTCTGAAGGTCTTACCTGCAGAGACCATCTGAAACCTGGAGTAGTTGAAGGACTACATTTAGGCCCTTACCAGGCCGCCCGATTTTCCTCCTCGCCGGTGGGAAATAAAGGCAGGGCATACCTGGACAGTGTGAGTGAAATCGAGCCTATAAGCTGCAACTGAAGAGGCACATCATTTATCCAAGAAAGTGGATTAGAACCGAGTCCAGGTTAGTGGCGGTAGACCTTACTGCAAGACTCCAAAAATACTCTCCACTAGAGCTTAGCATCTCCCATCACCTAAAAGGTGACAAATTCCACTCCATACTTCTCAACTACCCCCATTTTATGGAGCCTCTCGTGGCAGTTGATAATGAATTCCTTCATAAGCTCTCTTAGCCTCAGTGTTGTAGAAAGTGGAGGCTTAATCTTTGTGAACCTCAAAACAAGTCATGGTCCTCCCTAGTCATCATCGATCCACCATCTACTTCTAAACATCATTTCCTTAGAAATATCATCTATATGGGGAGCCGCAATAGCTACATGTTGTATCCTCAACTTCTACTCCTATTGGAGAGCTGGTGATAATCCATTACTCATGAGGCCGCTCAGAAGATTTAGGACCAGCTGTGACCTGAGAATGCTCAACGGCCGCAACCTCTCCCCACTCCGCACTCCACCTATACTACCACCTTTCCCGGATCACCGGAGGCACTGGAGATTCTAACCTTTCCAAAGTAGGAGGAGCACAGTACTCCTCCTTAGTAGCATCAGGCCACTGTGGTTCCGGACTCATCTTCACAGAACTCCGCAAACCTGCCACTTGAGGGCGAGTGCTTCTTCCCCTGATTTCATCTGCACGGTGTTCTAACCCATCTCGTGAGAGAAATAAAGAAAGAAGTTGTTTTCTAAAAATCAAATCTAAAACGCCAATGTGTGGGTAGTTCCTAATAGAATGTGATGATGATGGCAGTAGATGAAAAGGATGTTTCCAGCCTTACCCATGATTTTGATGTTTTCTAAAGAAGATAACAGACTCCATGTACGCATGAAGCTGGGGTAGTGCCCGATGTTGAGTATGAATGACGTACTTTCGTGAATTGATTTTTATTACTTTCATTTTGGAGTGAAATTCTAAATTAAATTGTTTTCAAATGATTTGAATGGGATTGGACTAGGGTCTCTCGTGGTCCCTTGTCCCGTGTCTATGATCCGGTCTCCTCTCGGCCGTGACATCCTGGTATCGTGAGCCATAGGTGTGTCCTAGGAGTCATGCCGTGTTAAGTAGAGTCTTTTTATGAGTGTGAAGCGCCCACACTTATGAAGAAGAGGTTACAAAACGTTCTAGAAATGTTCCCATCTTTCATGATATATGTCATGCGATGGCAGTATTTATATACTTAAATTGTTATCAATGATTGCAAAATCATGGCTCGAAGGATGAATGGTAGAAGAAATGGAAATGGTGAAGGCCACAAGGATGGCATGGGTCGTGGGCATTAGCAAGTCCTACCAAGCCAGAGCCTCAGAAATCCAGATCCACTGCCACGCTATGTTTCGGGATGCTATAATGTGATGCTTGTGCAGGCCTTGACCGCCGTATCAACCGTGAGGGCCGTTACGCATGTTCCAGACGTAAGGGGGCAGCAGCGGCGACTTGAGTCGTAGACTTTTGGAGGATGAACCCACGGAGTTCCTTGGGTCCAAGGTAGATGAGGACCCACATGAGTTCGTGGTCGAGGTTATCAAGATCACCTGTATGGGGTGAGAAATGTGAGTGCGCAGAGTTGACTCCTCCTATCAGTGAAGTGGGGGTTGCACATATTCGTTTCGTCAATGGAAGGATAAAGGTGGCCACTCGGAGCGTGCGTTACTTGGGAAGAGTTCCATGTTGCATTCGATCTGGGTTTCTCCGAGACGCAGGGAGTTAAAGGCAAATGCCGAAAATCAAGCAAGGAGGACAGTACTATAGTATCTCTCGATTCACCTGCCTATCGAAGTATCTTTAGTTAGTGGCCGATCGAGGGCGCGAGTGAGCAAGCTTGTGGCTGGGATAAATAAAAGTTACTTGGATAAGGAATGCTTGATTACTATGCTCCATCAAAGTTGTGGGCCTTGGGCCCAGCCTTTTCTAGTTTAGCAGCCCCACCCCTCAAGCTCAGCACATCATGGGGCGTTCAGTGCAGCTGGCGATCAGCGCCAGAATAGATTCTATGCCCTAGCATCCCGTTATGTGTGAGGCTCCCCGCATGGTTAATGGTATGTTACGAGTCTTCCATGTTGATGTTTATGCATTGTTAGGATCCAGGGCCACCTTGTCCTTTGTGACACTCATGTAGCCAGTAGTTTCCTGAGTCAATCCTGATGTCTTGTTAGAATGCTTCTCGGTTTCTACTCTAGTAGGTGACTCACCATGCCTAGACCTGCCCAGAAATTTCCGTCTTGGTTCTCTATAAGGCCTCAACACATTTGATCGAGTTAGCCATGACCGGTTTCAGATATTGTTCTCGGCATGGATTGGTTGTATGCTTGTTATGCTTCCATTAGTTGCAGGACCTGGTCAGTAGCTTAGATTCCTGGTGAGCGCCTGGAGTGGAAGGGTAGTTCACAACAGGCCGTAGGTCGATTTATTTCCTACCTTAAGGCCGGGAAGATGTTTTCTAAAGGTTGCATGTATCATCTAGTTAGTTTACATCGGAGTCCAAAACCCTGACTATCCACTAGTTCCAGTAGTACGATATCTAGAGGTCTTCATGATGATTTTCAGTATTCCTCCAGCCGGGAGATTGATTCAGATTAACCTTCTTCTTGATACGCAACCTATATCTATTACTCCCTATAGGATGGCTCCACATCCAATAAAAGAGTTGAATGATCAGTTAAAGGATTTACTAGATAAGGGCTTCATTAGACTTGTTTTGGCCTAAGGGAAGTAATACCAAGATTATTTGTTCAAGAAAGATGGCTCCCTTCGTATGTGCATTGATTATCGACATTGAACAAAGTCACAAGAATAGGTATCCTTACCCAGGATAGATGATCGTTCGATCAACTTCAGGGTGCTAAGTATTTCTCGAAGATAGATCTCATATATAAGTATCACGCCTCGAGTTCGGGAGGATATCCCCGAAGATGACATTCTGACACCTGTATGATCATTACGAGCTGTAGTTATGTCTTTTGACTAACGAATGCTCCGCAACTTTTTTATGGACCTGATGAACAGGATGTTCAGGCCATATTTGGACATGTTCGTGATTGAGTTCATTGATGACATTCTGGTGTCTTCTGAGCGAGGAGGAGCATGCCGCCACTTGAGAGTAGTGCCTGCACTGGGCGACCACCAATTGTATGCAAGCTCAGCAAGTGCAAAGCTGGTTGGACTCGTAGCATTCTGGGCCATGTAGTGTCTAGCGAAGGAATAGAAGTAGACTGCAAAAATTGAGGCGGTGAAAAATTGGCCTAGACCGGAATCCTTTAGATATTTGGAGCTTCTTGGGCTTAGCTGGCTACTATCTGAGGTTTGTGGAGAGTTTCTCATCCATTTCACCGCCTTTGACTAAGTTGACTCAGAAGAAGGTAAAGTTCCAATGGTCGGAGACTGTGAAAAAGCTTCCAAGAGTTGAAGGCTCGGCTTACTTCAGCATCTAGTATTTTCGACCTACCCGGTAGCAATGGTTTTGTGGTATTGTGATGCTTCCGTATCTGGACTTGGGTGTGTGTTGATGCAACATGGAGGGTTATAGCTTATGCCTCTCGATAGCTGAAGGTGCATGAAAAGAATTATCTGACCCACGATCTTGAATTGGCCACGGTTGTATTCGCATTGAAGATATGGAGGCATTACTTGTATGGGGTCATCGTAGAGAGGTATTTACTGACCACAAGAGCTGCAATATGTGTCTACACGTAAAAATCTAAATCTACGGCAAAAGAGGTGGTTGGAGTTACTTAAGGATACATACAGTGTCCTTTACCACCCGGGCAAGGCGAATGTGGTTGAGGATACGCTCAGTAGGCTCACGGAGAGTGTGTCCTATGTGGATGAGGACAAGAAGGAATTGGTGAAAGATGTTCACCACTTGCAAGGCCGGGAGTTAGTTTGATCAATTCGACCGATGACTGTGTTGTTGTGCATAACGAGTAGGAATCGTCCTTGGTAGTTGATGTTAAATCCAGGCAAGAGGATGATCCAATATTGAGGAAGGAGGCAGTGCGGAGTCAGAAAGTAGAGGTTTTCTCCCAAGGGGGAGAGGTGGTGCTACATACTGTGGCCGACTATGTGTTCCTGACGTTGATAATTTGAGGATTCGGATATTGCATGAGGCACATGGTACCAGATATTCGATTCATCCAGGATCCACGAAAATGTATCGAGATTTACTAGAGATATATTGGTGGGATGGTATGAAGAAGGATATTGCGGAGTTCATAGCAAAATGTCCAAATTGTCGCCAAGTGAAAGTTGAACATCAAAGACCTCGAGGTATACTTCAGGATATTGCCATTCCCACTTGGAAGGGAAGAAATCATTATGGACTTCATTATAGGTCTAGCTCGTACTCGCTGGCAATACGACTCCATTTGGGTTGTGGTGGACAGGTTAACCAAGGCTACACACTTCCCACAAGGTCAAGACCACTAATTCAAAAGAGACGACAGGCAATGTATATTCGGAGTTGGCTCGGCTTCATGTTGTGCCCTTGTCTATTATTTCGACCGAGGTACCAGTTTACTTCTCAATTCTGGCGTTCATTTCAAAAGGGGCTTGGGACTAATTGCTTACATAGCTTTTCATCCTCCACGGAAGACCAAATGGAACGAACCATTCGTACTCTGAGGATATGCTGAGGGCATGTGTTATGGATTTCAAAGGTAGTTGGGATGATCATTTTCCCTGATCGAGCTTCTTGTTGGCGAATAATAGTTGTGACTTCTGAAGACCACAGATGGCACCGTTCGGAGGCTCTCTACGGGCGAAGGTGCATCTCCCATCGGATGGTTCGGAAAGCTGGGCAAGGCAAACGTGGTAGGACCGTATTTGATTCATGCAGGCGATGGTGAACGTTCAATGATAAGTGTGACCAGTTGAAAACCGTTCAGGAGTCATTAGAAATCGGGCGCTGATGTGGGAGAAGAAGAGAGAATTGGAGTTTGGTGTAGACGATTGGGTGTTTCTAAAGGTATCTCCCATGAAGGAGCCATGCTGTTCGAAAAGAAAGGAAAACTCAACTCGCCACGTTGGTCCCGCCCGGTTGTGAGAAGAGTTGGTAAGGTGGCGTAAGAAAGGACTTGCCTTCTAATTCAGCTTCAGTTCATCCCGTGTTCTATGTATCACTTTTGATAAAGTGCTTGGGTGATCCAGCCTTGGTGGTTCCGATAAATAGAGTTGGTGTGGAAGACAAATATGCAGAAGAAATCTATGAAATTCGACCGACAAGTTAGAAGGCTAAGGAACAAAGAGGTAGCTTCGCTAAGGTTTTATGAGAAATCATCATGTTGAAGGAGTTGATGTGGGAGGCCGAAGGAACATGATACAATACCCACATTTGTTCTCTACCGCTCGGCTGACTTGAGGTGACGCTTTTGCTCACTCCTAATTATTTTCCATGTTCAGCCCATGTGCGCAAGTTTGAATTATATTATGATAAATGTATGTGATGCCCGAATTTAGTTCTATGTGTTCTTTCTGAAGGTAGTCATTCCGTGAAATTCTCGGTTAAAATAATCAGTATTGGAGTATAATAATTGCTTGTTTCTGTTTTATGCTTGTTTCTACATTCGAGGACGCATGGTCCTAAGGGATATATTGTTATACCCCCCGAGAATTCAAGAATGGACCCGAAAGTGAATCAGAGAAAAATTAAAAATTGTTGCAGCAGTTGCAGAACGAGTCGTTAGACGACTCGTCAGGAGGCCCACCGAGTCGGGCGACTCGTGAGGAAGGCCTGGTAGATGATGATGGACTCGAGGTCCCCATCGCGATGTAACGACTGTGTTCCAAACACCACGAGCCGTCATGTCGGGCTGGGGTGGTCCTAGAGAAGGATAGTAAAGCTTATGCAGTGTACGAATGTGATGCTACCTAACGAGTCGTCGCGCTCCTAACGGACCCGTTAGGAGGGCCATTACCAAGCCAATTGAATTTTCATGAATGATGAGGTACTTGACGGTGAACCAACGGATCGTGTGTCCTAGTATTGAGTTGTCGTCATTCGTTAGATCCCTGACAGTTATTTTCAGCGATCTTAGTAAGGGCTTTTCCGTAATTCCTAAGTTCTAAGGGACTATACTACGTGGTTTTAAGCTTGTAATAGAGGCTTTTAAGCAGAGAAAAACCCATCTTAGGCCATTTCTTCACGCATGCAAGGTCAAGGCTTGAAGGAAGAAATTGGAGGAGAATTTCAAGGTTTTCAAGGGAAATCTCAGTTGGGTAGTTAGGAGGAGTTAAGATTCTTCAATCCTAGGTGTGTAAGGCTATGAGTGGGTGCTTCCTTCCACAGCCTGCCTCGTTGCCTAGCAATTTGTGATTGGTTTGTGATGATCAAATATGGGTTTTCATTCAATTGCATGATTCTTACATTTCTACTCATGGGTATGATTAAATTGAGTTGATATTGATGATTTATCGAGCTTGGGCAGATTATAACTTAATTTCTTTTACAAAATTATTTTCCAAAAATTGAATCTAAAATGCCCATGTGTTGATAGTTCCTAATAGAATGTGATTTATTGATGGAGTAGATGATGAAAAGCATGTTTCCAACCTTACCAATGATTTTTGATGATGTTTTCAAAGAAGATTAAATAGACCCTTGTATGATGAAGATTTAAGTAAAGGCTCAATGTTGAGTATGAATGGTGATTTTCGTGAATTGACTTTATTACTTCATTTTGGAGTGAAATATCCCAAATTATAATGTTTTCAAATGATTTGAATAGGTTGACTTGGGGTCTCTTGGGGTCCCTTGTCCCGAGTCTATGATCTGGGTCTCCTCTCGGGTCGTGACAGAGTCGTGGTGAGGATCGTGGAATAGGTGTGCAGAGTTTCGGAAGAGGGAAGCAACCACTCAAAGGAAAGATCCTTTGAAGCTTAGGACGATCGTCCAGCTGCGGCCCGTGGTACGATTCCGAGAATGGGCTTTCTGCAGTGTTTTCCACGAAGAGACAGGATGGGCCGTGGGTTGCTTCTAATAACTGCTGATACCACTCTCGTGGGTTCCATCCGGACAGATTTCTCAGGGCAGGTTCATTATGGGTATCTTTGACTTTTCCATTCTTTTAGACCCTAAACTACGTCATTTTGGATATTTTCCGAAAAGGGATACGAGGAGTTAAGTCCTTTATGCATGCCTATTCTCATGCAAGAACTTTAGAGAAAAGTTTAAGAGATTCAAGGTCTTCTTGGTATTCAAGGAATTTGAGTCAATACATTTCAAGGTATGTAGGGTTTTTATGGGTGCCTTCCTTCCACACCTATGCCCAATTCCTATCAATTAGTGTTAAATTATGAATTTTTTTATTTTATTTCCTTTTTATCTAATTTTATACTCTATTAATGTTTTTTTAATATTCATGGGTATGATTAGATTGAGTTGGATATTGATGATTTACGAAGCTTGGGAGGATCTCTAACTTGTTTCTATTATAAAATTTGTTTTCTAAAATTGAATCTAGAACGCCCACGAGTGAATAGTTCTGGCGAAAGAGGTGATTTATGGTAAATGTGTGATTATAATGAAGTTGGTGATGGAAAGCATGTTTCTAGAACTACCCCTGATTATAATGTTATTTTCAAAAATAAGATTGTGTAGATCCTAGTATGATAAAAGCTTGGGCAATGCCCACATGTTGATTAAGTGATGATTTTCCAACATGTTTACCGTATTGTTTAAAGAGAGATTTCAATTCTTATTATAAATTCTAGCATGTGGTATGTCGAGTAAATATTTCTACATGTAGCTTACCACATAATTTGGAGTAGATACTACCACCTATGATTAATCAGGTATGTTTTGAAGCAAAGCTTCATATGCATGAATTTATAATTGAGATGTATGCATTACTGAGCTTTTGTCGGGCGATGTCGTTGAGCTTCATTTCATATGCGATGTTGAGTTTATGCATGATTTTATGCTGAGTCATCACAAGACAATGTTGAGCTTCGTGGCTTTATTCGATGTAGAGCATTGCATGTTTTGGGAGAAGAGTCTAGCATCGAGGGCGAAGGTTGATAACCCTATGCCCTGCATCACGCCAACGAGGCTGATTCCATTATATTATTGGGACCTCCTTGTGAGCTATCCCCGGCCCGATTGGCCCTTCAGCTTGATATCGATATCGTGGTAGCGTCCAGCCCCGCAAGGTTTTTGGACGGCTCTGCCCACTTGAGTGTAATAGTTGGGACCACATAAGTCATTGTGGTATGTCGGGGCCAAGTGACGAGTCTCCCATTATCCATATGATTCAGATTTGCATATTCACTACTCATGATCACTTATGTATGCATGCATGTTCTAAAACTAAGGTTTGACTCAATGTTCAGCTTTCCTATAAATGTTGCATCTCATCTTTGAGTCATCTAAATTAGTTGATGTTAAAAAGTTATGCATTGTCACATCATGAAGGGATTATGATTTTGAAAGAATGTACGTGAGTTCTCTCAGCTTTCTAAAGCTTATGTTATGAAATGATTTGTTCGGATGATTTTACTTATTATAGCGGTTTTACTTACTTGCATACTCGGTACATTTCACGTATTGATCGCATACTTTCTATGTTGTATCGTTCTCTGATACAAAGACCCGCCAGCCTTTCCAAATGATCTTAGTCAGCTTATTCAAAGTTGCACCTGTTCAGAGTTGGTGAGTCCTCATTCTTCGGGGACTAGACTTTCAGTTTCTTCTATATATTTCAGTTTCATCATTGTGGAGCTAGTTGGGTCTTGTCCCATTAGCTGGTCCAGATTAGAGGCTTTTCAGACTTAGTCATATTTTCAGTTTTGAATTTTTATTCTTATGTGATGTTTCTTTAGACTTCCGCTGAGATTATACGTGTTTTCTTCAGTTTTTGAATGAGTTAGCTATATGCTTATTCTATGGGTTGACTTGGGGTCCCTCGGGGTCCCTTGTCCCGTGTCTACGACCCCGGCCTCCATTCGGGTCGTGACAAACTTGGTATCAGAGCCATAGGTTTGAAGTGTCCTAGGGAGTCTAAAAGTCGCGTTAAGTAGAGTTTTTTTCATGAGTGTGAAGCGCGTCACACTTATGACGAAGAGGCTACAGAAAGTTCTAGGAAATGTTCCCATCTTTCATGATCTATGTCATGCGATGAAAAAGTCTTTCTATCCCTCTAATTCGTGCTATTCGCGATTGCAGAGTATGGCTCCTCGAAGAGTGAACGGATGGAGAAATGGAGATGGTGAAGGCCACGAGGATGGCATAGGTCGTGGGCATTAGCAGGTCTCACCAGTTTAGGAGCCTCAGGCACCGGAGCCAGCCGCCCACGCTGAGTTTTGAGCCGCTATCCAGATTCTTGCGCAGGCCTTGACCGCTCAGGTCAATCAGCAGGATGTTGCACATGTTTCGCAGAATGGCAGTGCAGTGGTGGCTCGAGTCAGGGACTTCTTGAGGATGAACCCACCGGAGTTTTTTGGGTCCAAGGTAGATGAGGACCCACATGAGTTCGTGGATGAGGTTGTCAAGACCACCCAGATCATGGGGGTGAGTAGTGTTGAGTGCGCAGAGCTGGCCTCCTACTAGTTGAAGGAGGTTGCGCATATCTAGTTTTGTT
>JACEIK010008096.1:45600-66750 GCA_018107945.1 Datura stramonium
ATTGTAAAGAGTATTGCAGAATATGTGCAATTGTGTCATGTATATTTTGCTTGTAATAAAATCATTATCATACATACATGTCTATTTGTTCGTGAATTTGGTAAGTCTTAGGTTTGCTAAGGAGCAGAGTTAGCCTTCCTCCAATCACAATTTTAACCGAATTCAATAGTTTTGGTGTAAATTATATATTTATGTAGGAGGAAATCCACTTAATATGTAGAAATAATATATCAATAATTCAGTAACTTTCATCTTTATTAAAATTTAGAACTCATAAATCAAAATCTTAGCACCGCCTGCGCTTTTAGCAAAATTGGCCTAACAACAAACATAGTTTAATTCCACAAAAGGGTTTAGGAAAAGTAGGATGTATATAAATCTTACTTCAACCTTTGTGGGGTAGAGAAATTATTTTAGATAGATCCTTGACTCAAAAGAAGATTAATCAAAAAAGGAATAAGAGGAAAACAACAAATAACAAGAAGTACACATCAAATAAAACAAAATTTAGTAATAAAGATTAGAGAATAAAATCCTACATGAAATATTAACTAATACTACCAAATAGGGAGAAAATGATGAGAGGAGACTAGACTCCTTCCTCTCCCATAAAAAGTCCTACAACATTCGACTACCTATTATCCTTCTACCCTAATCTTCAACTTTCAAATCTTCCTAGAGCCTCAGTAAATTAAAGATGTATCATATCTTGTCTAATCATCTTCCCTAGTTTTTTTTGTCCTGTCTCTACCTCTCATAAAATCTATTATAGTCAGCCTCTCACACCTCCTTAATGGTTCATCCGCACACCTCTTCTTCACATGCCCAAACTATCTCAACTTTGCTTTTCTTATCTTGTCTGCCACAGAGGCCACTCTACTTTGTCTTGTTTAATTAAGTTTCTACTCCTATATTTCCGAGAATGCCCATATATATATTTGAGTGTGCTCATATCTACTATCTTCATCTTCTGAGCGTGTGTGTTCTTGACTAGCCAACACACTACGTCATATAGTAATGTAGGTCTAACCACCACTCTATATAACTTGTCTATAAATCTTGATGATGCATTCTTATCACACAGTACCTCAAACGCGAACCTCCATTTCATCCTATTCGATATGCGACATCATCATCGATTATCTCCATTTTCTGGGATTATAGACCAAAAATATTTGAAATTTTCTCTCTTGGGTATGACTTATGTATTGATCTTCACTTCTTCCTTCGCTTTATATGTTACATCATTGAACATGCACTCCAAGTACTCTATTTTAATCCTTCTTAACCTAAAACCTTTAGATTTTAGGGTTGTCTCCAAAATTTTAGCCTATCATTAACTCTACAATGCGTCTCATCGATCAATATTATATCATCTGTGAATAATATATACCAAGGTATCTCTTCTTCAATATGTTGTATCAATTCGTCCATCATTAAAAACAAATAAAAATGGGCTAAAGGTTGATCTATGGTACAACCCTATCATTATCGAGTGTTCTGAATCATCTCCCACTATTCTTACCTGGGTCTTGGATCTATCATATAGTCTCTAATTACCTTTATGTAAGCCACAAGAACACCTAAACCTCCAAAAATCTTCATAAAACCTCCATAAGAAGATTATAATATGCCTTTTCTAGGTAATTGAACATCATGTGCAAGTGCCTCTTCCTAACCCTATACTGCTCTAGCAATCTCCTTGCAAGATGAATGACTTATGTAGTTAAATGCTCCAACATAAATCTAAATTAGTTCTCGGAGATACACATCCCTCCTTATCTTTATCTCAATCATCTTCTCCCAAACATTTATAATATGTCTTAGTAATTTGGTACCCTATAATTATTGCAATTTTAAATATTATCCTTATTTTTATATAATAAAATCATTTTATTCCATCTCCTTCTCTTCTATTCATCCGAAAAATGATATCAAACAATCTAGTTAACCATTCTAGACCTACTTCGCCTGCGTTCTTTTAAAATTTCACCAAAATCTCATTTAGCCCAGTCAATTCTTCCCATCCCATCCTACAAACTTCCCCCTTAATCTCCATAGAATTTATGCATCTATAATACCCAAAGTTTTTATGACACATGGAATGTTGTAGCTCCCCTAGCACAATACCCTTGTTCCCCTCCTTATTTAAGAGAATGTCGAAATACATCTACCATCTCTATCTAATATGTGTTTCTTCTATCAGTATTTCTCCATTTTCTTCCTTGATGCATTTCACTTGATCCATATTATGGGTCCTCCTTTCTTACCTTGTCTAGCCTATATGATTTTATCCCCATCGTTGCCCTCAAGATCTTCATATAAGTGCTCAAAATTTGTCATTTTAGCTATCTTAATGCTAGTTTTGCTTCCTTTTTCATCTTTTTGTACTTCTCCTTATTCTTCTATTTGTACTCCTCGTATATGCTTTCCCTAACATCGTATAAGCATCCTTCTTAGATTTCACGTTTCCTTGGACCTCTGCATTCCACTACCAGTCCCCTTTATATCTGCGTAAGTTATCCCTCGAGACCCCTAATAGCTCTCTATCTATTTTTCTAATGCATTCTGCTATCCTAGTCCACATACAATTTGCTTCCCCACTGTTTCCATATCCACCAGATTCTCCCCAAGCTCTTGAGCTTTGGCATTAGTCAAGCTTCTCCATTTTATGCTTGGCTGGTCATATAGAGCTCTGTTCTTCCTCCTCCTCTCGATATCTAAGTCAATAACTACAAGCCTATGTTAAATTGTAAGATTTTGCTCGGGATAACCTTGTAATCATTGCATAAACCTCTATCACCCTTTTAAAAAAATAGGTAATCTATCTGAGCCGTAGCCACCACACTACAGTATGTCACTAAGTGTTCTATCCTCTTTTAGAAGCTCGAGTTAGCTATGACCAAATCAAAATCCTTAACGAAAGCTACAAGTGAAATTCCTCCTTTATTTCTATCCCGAAGCTGAAACCATCATGGACATCATCATAGCCTTTGCCATGGTCCCTATGTGACTATTAAAGTTCCCTCTTATAAACAACATCGCAGTGTGTGGGATACCTCTTACCAACTCGTCTAACTCCTCCCAAAAGTGCTTTTTGAATTCATTGTCTAACTCATTTCAGAAGTGCTTTGATCTCATCATCTAAATCCTCTTGCAGAGCGTATGCACTAATTACGTTGAAAGTCAACCCTCCCACTAATAGCTTAATAACTATCATCATATGATTCTCTCTACCTCTTGCTCCCTAAGTTCCCTATCTACTAAAATTGACTCATGATGTTAGTTTTGTACAAATGGTGCACAATAAGACATAAATGTCACGACCCAAACATAGGTCCGGATAGAGATACGGGATAAGGAACCTCGAGAGGCTTCGAGTCGACCCATAGCATGAACATAGTGGCTAAGATCACACAACAAGCGGAAACTAATAAAATAAAACATGATTAAGCGGAAGTCTGCATACAAATCAATCTAAACAGAATCAACACTGACAAGCTGATCTTCTACATATTGTCTGAAAAGCCTCTAACATAACTGATCAGTTGATGGGACATTACCCTAACTAGCTCGACAAAAGTCTATAACTAAAATAACATAGCAATGAATAACTAAATATCCTCAAAGGATGAGGACTCAATAATAGTGGCTAAACAGGCCTGAGGGGAAAGTAGGACTAATGATGCGGCTGAGTCTGATCCCTCGGACCTATATTATGAAATGATATAGCATAGAGTATGCGTTCAGTAGTTCAAATGTACTGAGTATGCAAGATAAGTAAAAATAGACAGTTAAAATATATAAGAGTTCATAAGAGTAGGACGGCATGAACATGAAGTAAATATCATAATATAAACATGAGGGCTCAAGGTTTTCAAGACATTCATAATCTATTCATAATCGTAATCATAAGAGAAACCTTATAAAAAAAACATAACTTGAGCCAAGTAACATAAACATAACAATGCATAAACTATGAGGAACAATGGGAGAATTCTTCTTAACCGACACCATCATGATATAGCTTACATGATGCCCCAACTGTCTCTCTCAAGTGGGCAAATCCATCCTAGGCTTTCCAAGAAATGGACATGCATGATGTGATATCACAAGGGGAAATTCATGAATACATACACCTATGGTGGCACGTAGTTCTAAGACCACGGGGTTTACTTGAACGCCTGGTCTATTCAGTGCTAAACACTGCTCCAAAAAATATGCACAGGAGGCTCATATCGTAATCATAAAATCATTCATAAAATTTATGGCCAAATAAATCATAATGTACTTGAGCATACTTGAAATACATGATTAGCCATGAGTAAGGGCCTGTGAGTCAGCCAAAAGTAATAAATTCATAAATCATGAAGAACATGCATAATTTTAGAAAATTTATATACTTTACATTCATAAATCCACTAAGAGTACTTGAAGAGAAATCATTTCATAAATCATAATTTCATAATTTAGGGATAGGAAGATCAAAATCATAATAGAATCATAACTTGGTTTCTCATGAAACTTTGCATAGTTGGGCATAGATTGAATTGAATTTGAAATCACAAAAATTATAATCATTTAAATATAAAATCTTCCCATATATCTTAAAACAACATTTAGAACATGAAGGGAATTGACCCATAATCAAATCAAAGAGAATTCCATAATTTTGGGCTTAAAACCCCATAAAATCATCAAATTACTTTAACACTTGAATTCATAAACATAGAGGGAAATTGGGGCATGAGAGTGAAGATAAACTCTCATTCACAACCCTACATACCTAGGTAATCTGATATTACACTCTCCCTTGAAATTCCAAAGGAATTGGAGAAGGAATTGGGGAATTTCTCAAGATTGACCTCAATGAAACACTCTAAACTTGCATTCATGGAATGAAAGGGCTTATGATAGGTTAAGTACTCTTATAATCCTTCTAACTGAGCGTAAAACGACGTAGTTTAGGACCTTAGAGCTTAGGATTTATGAAAATACCCTTAATGAAAAATCTAGAAATTGAACACTGCCAGATATAACGGGCCTCACCACAAGTCATACCATGAAGTAATGACTCGTGGTCTCCACTCGTGATCACCACTGGCCACTTGGAAACTTACTGGATTCTTACCACGACTTCATCCCACGACTCGTGATTTCCTACCATGAGTCATAACATCTGCCGTGACTTCATCTCCCCCACAACACTAACAACGAGTCATACCCACATACCAAGACTTGTGGTGTGACTCGTGGTCTTGACCCTAGACTCCAAGTCTTCTTCACGACTCCTCTTATGACTCGTCCTTCCTTCCCATGACTCGTACCACGAGTCATTTTGAGTCAAAATCTCAGATTTATCTACTGATCACATTCTCAAATCTCGAGTCTAGTCTTAGGCACTTACAGAGTATTACAAAATCTCCCCTTTGGGAATATGCATCCTAGAATGTAGGGTAAACATACTGAATCACTAAGGAAAACCTGTCATCCAAAATATTGATCATGTAGAGCTGAACACTGATGTCGCCCAAAATTATACCTCGCAATTGTGATATAAAGCGGTCGATGTCAAATATAGAACCCAACTAGATGTTGAGGACTATCCCATAGGGAATATGGAAAGAACTTAAGTTAATGCGAATAACTGTTACTATTGAATTACTTATTTCCTAAGGGGGAACGAAATAAAATAATAAACAAAAGTAAAACTACTGAATGCTTAGATCAAATTCGGTTTATATTCAATTAACGACTTGACTAGAATTGTGTTCCCCAACACTTCATAACCACAAGGCTTTTACACTAGTGATATATTCTGGTATCTAACATGCAATAGTAAGTTAGGTTCACCTAAATGGTTGGTCCCCTATCTAGATGATTATCACCACACAACTTGGTCCATATACGGGTGTACTTTTAATTGACCCTTACCCTTAATATCGGATTAGCTATCCCCGAACAAGTTCAAGCTATTAGATGAGGGTTGATAGCCTCAAATCGCCATTGTACATCCCTTTTTCCTATTCATTACCTCCTTGGATCAGTAAGTAAGAATAAGGCAAGTCCTAACGTTTGCAACCATCAAGAATTAATTCAAACGAAGGAAAAAACAATACATGCATTAAACCCCAATCACTAAGTAATTAACCTATGTGTGTTAACTCATCTTGGTTTCCAAAACTCTAGTTATGGGTTTAGCTACTCATGCTTGTATGATCACAATCACAAAATATAAAATAAATCATAATTGCAACTTACAAATTATCATAGAAGAAAACCAAGTAAATTGAATAAAACTCCAAATTGATGAATAAATTCCAATGTTGCTTTTTCCCCCAAATTCAAGAATAAAATTGTAAACCTTGTTTCTTGACCCAAGAATAATCGTACAACACCAAAATCCTATGTGAAAAATAGTAATAATAAAATTTGTTGTTGAAAATAAACCTAAACAATGTATTTATAGTTCCAAGAAAAGCTTTTCCTAACTAAAACTGGAAACCAGGTCGTCAGTGATCACGGGCTTGGTAACGAATCATTGTGACCTTTGACGAGTCGTTCCTTGCTAAAAATCAGCTGTCCTCAGCATTGAACCCAGTTGTGGCAATGGGTCACCTAATGACTCGTTGTGCCTAGGCACGAGTCATTAGGCCTCTCGTGGTCTAACTCCTTTAAAATTCTAGTGCACCTTACGGTTGGTTCCAGTGATCTTCCAACGAGTCGTTTAGTCAACTAGTGACTCGTTATGTTGTCGGCCAACTTTACTGACTACTTCTTCACAAATTCCTTTCCCAGTTTTCATGACTGACTTCATGACTCGTTACCAGATGTATTGAGTCATTCCCTCAACCGTCAGGTACACTATTTCTTCATCTTCAAAACTTAATAGTTGCTCACGCTTTCAGCAACGAGTCGTGCTTTTTGACAATGACTCGCGAAGTGCCTGGCAGTCACCTTTTCAGTTGTTTTAAACATTAATTTGCCCAATTCACTTCCGAACCTGTTTTCTTGCAACATTAAACACAAAACACATCATACCTATATAAACATACCCCGAATGTGCATAATTTCTTGGTTTTAAGCGTCGAAAGTGCTATAAAATCACGGCATATCAACACCCTTAACTTAGAACTTTTGCATGTCCTCAGGAAAAAGCAAAACAAAATAAACTAAACTAAACTACTTCGATGCTTCAATCGAAAGAATTCTAGAAAACTTACGTCAGCCACATTCATTCATCAAATCAAAATTTTCTAACCCCTGCCTCATCATATCTACTCAAATCACAATGCATATGCAAAATTTTCAACCATGACATAATGGAATCAAAACATGGCAAAACACTGTCACTTGCAACCACACACATAAATCTATAACATTGACCCATATAATTTGCAGAAGATTTTGTTGACCAAATTCTCTCACCTCAAAGAAGTCCTATACTCACACATGTTTATATGATTATTTCGATATATTTCTCTTGGGACTAGGTAATATTCAATCATTCTCACAAAGAAATTCTAACTTTGTGCATTCAATACCATAGGCTTGCCTTTACTTTCAATACCTCGATTTTCAGACAAGTAACCAGATCTTTATAGGACTTTCTAGGCTTGTAACGTAGGCTCGGGTTCGTGTATGGTACATATGGAATTAGTAGCTCAACCCTCCGTGGCTACACACATCTTGACTCCAATTTTCACCTTTTCCCCCTATTTTTTCCCCTTTTTCCTTTACTTGCTTCTTCTTTTCTTTGCATTTGCAACTATGGATGCGGTTTCTCTTTATTCAAGCATTCATTGAGGTCACATCTTTTTTTTTCTTTTCTTGCTCTTTGACAATAATTTTTATTTCTTACTTTTCTTTTCATTATGCACACCTCACCCGTTCTTTCCTTTTTTCATTACCAAATTTTCATTCCACCCTACTCTTCTTAATCACCTATATAATAGCCACCTCAACTTAGGCGATTTTCCTGAGTTGAGGTTCACAATGTCCAAGGAGGGACCAGGGCCAAAACAGGTTCATTCATAATAAAAGCAGGAAGGTGAATTGGTGTAAACAAAAAGAAAGGTCGATTTAGGCTCAAACATTTGGATCAAGGGATTTTTATTCTCTTTTGGTAGGTCTTTTAAGGCTAAAGTGGGCTCATAAATCAAAAATGGCCTATGATCCTTTCCTAGTTTCCTATCATCTATCTCAGTACGGCTGATCAGGCAAGTTCTAGATTGACACACACAACTGAATTTAGCTATTAAATCTCACTCACACATAGCACAGGTCAACATCATCACTTCTACTAACTGCTAGTTCAGGTACAGTCATACAATGGTAAACATGTTCACAGATGCAACGCCATGCAAAGATTCACAAAGGTCATACTCTTCAACTTTAACATACACATAAAAATTTCAAGAGGGGTATCAAATTATTAGTTCAACAAAAATCAACAATTTAAGCTCTTGACTTCCTTCAGTTCACCTAACTTTCTTCCGACTGACACAAACAAACACAAAAAAACATAAAACCATAAATGTGTCGATTCTACTAGATATGGAACACTCGAGGAAAAAGATATCCGGCAAGAGAAACCCTCAGATTATGTTTAGAAAAAGAATGCACAGGTATCCGTCCCCACCCCCATCAAGAAAAGCATGTGTCATCCTTGATGCATATATGTATCAAACAAAACTAGGGAAATAGGGAACATACTTGTGTGACCTAGGTGTCAGCTACCTAGTCAGTGGAGGGTGTAGATACTCCTCCAGTGTTATCTCCAATATTACCGGCTTGACCCGGTGCATTTTTAGATCCAAAAGAGCTCATCCCTTCTCCATGAGATCTCGCTGCCTCAGTCTCGGCTCTCTATTGAGCCTCCTCTCTTGATACATGCAACGCTCTCTCCATCTCACTCCGCTCTCATTTTTGCTGACGGAGCAGAGAAACATCTTCTTCAAAACTTGTCTCCTCACGAGGCCTCTTTCCCTTATCATGTGACACCGGCTCCTCAGTGATAAAATCAAAAATCGGTTGTAGCTCTTCTTCAAATTCATCATCTATCATAGGAAGTACCGGTGGAGGTATTGCAGCTACCTGTCATGCATCCAAATCCCGCACCTCAGCTCTAAGAGCTCCTAGCTCTAAATCCCATTTTGATAATTCAGGCACTTGTAACTATGCAAGGATCTCATCCATTCTTCTCACGAAAGCGTCCAACCGGCGATGCACAGAACTGGACAATGTTTCCAACTCTTTCGACACCCAAGGCTTTACCTGCTCCATCAGAACTTTAACCTATAGAGTCGTGTGTGCTTGCTGCTTTTTAACCTTAGCTAGCCGCCTAACCATATCTACCGAAAACTCCTGAGAAATTGTAACCAGGTCGGTTGTAGTGGCTCGTGGCGGAGAAACTGGTGGATGATGATCGGGGACATCAACAGGTGCGGAGGTGTCCGCTACATCTGTAGCCTCAGGCTGACTACCTGTCTCTCTTCCCTCAATAGGCTCAACCGCCAACTCAGTGAACTGTGCGGCATTGGTCTGCATACCGCTGTCAAATGCCTCTGCTAATATGTCGCTCCAGCGGATGCAGTTGCCTAACTCCTTGCTCTTGATACCGAGTTTGTGTCATCTCGAATCAACCCGATATTTTTTATCTTCTGGACCACTATTCCCCGGTCAACTAATGGCAACTTCGGCACCTTTGACTCCTGACAGAGTCTATCAATTAGCTAGGGGAAGGGAATTGTAGTACCATCATTGATTGCCCTCTCTCTAATGCCGCTCTGTCAGGTGAGAGGATGTTATCATTGCGGGTTGGTACCAACCTGTGATGCACCAGTGACCACCAAAATTTAGCTTGAAAGTTGAGTGTGGCCTTCTTTATCTGAGACTCTTGCCATGCAACCATTCGACCAGCGGACCTCTTGTAGCAATGATCTGAGACAGCCAAGTATGTTGTCTGATGCGCTCTTGGCTATTCAGCTTTTTGGTCTTGACTTTCTTCAACTCATATATCCTGTGGTCGAACTCATCCATGTTCATCGGAGCATGATAATTTGGCCCATACAGCATCCTGGAGATTGTCCTCTCAAATATGTCTACGGGAGTCTCTCGAACCAACACCTGCGTCAAGGCAGGCCTCTTTTTCCAGTCCTGGTCCCCTAACGCCAAACGCTGTAGTGTGGCCGCCTAGGCTGCATAAAACTCTCTAACTAAGCATGGGATGTAGCTTCTTGATGGCTCGGTCAACCAGCCGAACCTATACTTGTCAAACACAGCTTGTAGCTCTAGAAGGTCATTCAGCCTCGTAGTGACCAACCTCGGCTCCTTGTATATGCTCCTCTTTGGATTTCCTTTATCATTTAGAGTAATATCTCTGTTATATATGGCCCTCATACCATGAACACACCATCTCCGAACGTTCCTTGGTTGCTCGTTTGATGTGTTTAAAGTCTTAGTCAGTTCATCATTAGAGTCCCTTTGCTGAGCATGTGACTTGTCAGCTATCTCTGTGTTTTGCCTAGTGGTGGGGGCCTCGAGAGCAAGTGCAGCTGCAGCCCTAGCATTATCATTAGTGCGGCTGGGCGGATCCCTCGCCAGTGGAGTGGGAGCATCGACCAGGGCTATCGAATTTGAAGTTTGTTGAGCCCTAGCCCTGGTTGATCTCCTTACTAACTACTCCTCTGATACGTCATATTCTTCCTCCGAGCTACTTGATTCTTTGGAGGAGGATGGCTCATCACGAAGTCTATGGTATGAAGGTTGACTGCGCTCAAGTGCTTGTTTCTTTGCGTGACCTTTCCTTGGTGTCCCTCTTGGAGCCATTGTACCTGTGGAAACATTGTTAGTATATGAGAGGAGATGAAACAAAAACATTTTTAAATTGCTGCTCAGTGTACCTGATGAGTGACTAAACGAGTTGTTGCCACTGGCAATGACTCATGAGGTCCCTCGTTGTCATAAACTAGTGTTTCTTCATGTTGGGCCAGTGTACTTGACTATTGGTTGCAATGAGTCATTACCAAAGGAAATGAGTCGTTAGGTCAGTCGTTAGGTACACTGCCTTATTGATTTAATTTTCCACTTAGGACGAGCTACATAACGAGTCGTTTGGTGATCTAACGACTCATAATGTAGCTCGTGCTCAAGAATTTCATTTTAGACAACTTTGTTCATCTTCTCCTACTAGCTACAATTTCCATTCCACAAACACAAAATCATCACATTCTCAAACCAACCCCTGTAAATTCAATCGCAATTTATTTGTTTAATCTTTCTAGGGTCCATTATCATCATGAGACAAAAATTTGAAACAAGTACATCATTTATTTAGACCCTTGAAAGTTCATCAAAAATATGGGTCACCAACAAAAAATCTTATTCAAGTGCAATCGACACTCACAATTAACTGGGAAAAGGTACTCACGAAATGCTTTAGCATAGATGGGAGTACGATCATGTGTGCTTGGTACCGTTGTGAGTGTAATGTCGAGGGATTGTTTCAGTGAGGTTGGGGATAAGAAGAAGAAGAGGGAATTTTGAAGTTTGTAATGGTTCTTGGTTAAAAATTAGGTGAGAGTTTGAAAAGTAAAAGAAATCGGGTTTATATAATTCACATTAGATTTTCCCTAATTCCAACCTGTGTCGGGTCGGACATGTTCAGTAAAAACTTACAATGCCCAGTGTAACGATTCGTTAAGTAGTGATTAAATGAATCATTGTTCCCTTTCGTGTTGTGACTGGAGTTCAATAAACTTACTTGGGACCTAACGAGTCAAGCAATGACTCGTGGTGTCACCCAACGAGTCATCCTGAGTCGTGGTCCCTGTACTATTGTAGCTACATGATGGGTCACTTAACGTATCATTTTGTCTCCCAATGATTTGTTGAGTGAGCCGTTTTCACCCTTTTCCACTTGAATTTGCCTTTTGTCCAGTGTACATGAAGGATGACCTCACGATTCGTTTCATGAAGAGACGAATCGTTGAGTCACTCGTTGCTCCCGTATTTCCTGCGATTCTCTTCACGATTTTACTGAATGAGTCATCAGGTCAAATGATTACTCGTTCTATGACCTTTTGCACCAGAACTGAAGATCTAGATTTTGGTTCCAACTTCAAATTTTCCATCTTAGTCACCTATACCCATCAACAAACGTAAACACTATTTTTCTTACATTTACAACTTCAGTTGCCTCCCAAAAAGCACTTGATTTAACGTCGCGGCACTACGTGGGTGTTTTGTCTACTCAGACTTCACCAAAACACCTTCATGGGTTGCCTCCCATGCAGCGCCTGATTTAACATCGCAACACGACGCAAGTCTCTTGACTACTCAGAATTCGTCAAGTAATTCATCTCCGTCCTCCAGTGCTAAGACTATGCTGAATTACCTTGGCTATTTCATGGTTCGATAAATGTTGAAGGTGACCTCTTCTTTGTTTAACCTGAATTTTAACTGCCCTTCCTCCACATCTACTAAGGCCCTACTGGTTGTAAGGAATGGTCGCCCCAAAATGATGGGGACCTTAGAATCGACTTCGCAGTCCAGAATCACAAAGTCTGCTGGGAATATAAATTTGTCCACCTTGACAAGCATATCAAATAGGATC
Organism: Datura stramonium; assembly: GCA_018107945.1. Taxonomy (NCBI): domain Eukaryota; kingdom Viridiplantae; phylum Streptophyta; class Magnoliopsida; order Solanales; family Solanaceae; genus Datura; species Datura stramonium. The sequence continues at coordinate 58,217 of JACEIK010008096.1, forward strand.
CCCACTGTCTTTTTAACGGTTCTGTCAGCCATCAGTAGCCGCATAGTAGTTGGTGTGGGGGTTCCCAAGCCTAACTTTTTTGAACACTGCTAGCGGCATCATATTTATGCTAGCTCCCAAGTCACAAAGCGCCCTTGCAAACTCAACATCTCCAATGGTGCAAGGTATAGTAAAAGAACCTAGGTCTTCCTTCTTTTAAGCTAGGACCCGTGTAGTTATGGCACCACAGTGATGCAGATTATCAGCAGGTTTAAAACTTATAGTCCTTTTTCTGGTGACGAGGTCCTTCATGAAATTGGCATATCCAAGAATCTGATCAAGTGCCTTAACTAATGGGATGTTCACCAACAATTGCTTAAGCATAGAGATAAATTTGTGATACTTCCCATCTTCTTCAAACGTGGATAAGGAGGAGGAGGTCTAGGGATCGATGTAAGATTTTGTTGTGCCTCCTTCTCCTTCTCATAAGCATCTCCTTGCTCCTTTGCATTACTTGGAGCAGTTTTCACATCTGAATCTCCAACCAAAGTTGGGTTTTCTAAATCTGTTACACTATCATCATTCATCGAGACGGGCTTTTCTGACTCCTTAATTACAACCGGCCTCGGAGGATCAACTGTTTCCTTCCCGCTCCTAGTAGTGACCGCCATGCAATGACTGTCATTTTTCAAATTTTTCACTGTGTTGCTAGGAAGTGTGCCTTTCTTCCTCTGATTCATTGCAACAGACGTCTGACTCATCTGCTGCTCAATCTTCCTAATAGCCACGGCATGTGACTCCACCTTTTGATTTAAAATAGAAATATCAGCGCGGAGCTCCTTAAAATGGCCATCTATTGTCTCCATCTTCTTGAGTACTTTGGACAACATGTCTTCAACCCTTGAACCATTTGACTCTGTCTCACGGTTTCTTGGAGGAACATACAGACCGCTCCTATCATTTATGAACTCCTTGTGCTTCTTCCAGTCTCCATTATCTCGGTATTGGCCTCGGTTGTAATTATTATCCTTGTAAAAGGTCCTGACCTCGGTATTGGCCTCGGTTGTAATTATTATCCTTGTAAAAATTCCGACCTTGGTTCCCTTGACCTTGACGCCAAGAGTCTTGGTTAGACCTTTGGGTGTTGGTCTGGAAACCCGCCCTCTGATCATTTAAATAGTTATCTTCCTCTTCAGACTTAGATTAACATCCATCATTTCTCGGGGCCTTGCCCTGAGAACCCACAGCATTTACTTTCTCCGTTCCGACTCCCATCAAGTGCTTGGCAAGCAACCCCATAATGGTCTTTATCTCTGCAATATCTTGATCACGCTCCTCATCTTTTCTCCTCTGTTCTACAGACATACCAATTGCATAAGAACTAGCTGGAATCTCCGACTCTCTAGTGTGCCAAGCTTGGTTGGTTTTGGCGATCCTGTCTAGTAGCTCCACAACCTCTACATAAGTGTGGCTCATAAAGGTTCCTTCGGAGACGGTATCAGCCACCGCCTTGGTGTTGGCATTCAGAGACCTATAAAAGATCTCCAATAATGTATCATCTGGAATCCTGTGATTTGGCACCCTTTTAAGCTTTTTGTTGAAATGCAGCCAGGTCTCGTGAAGTGCCTCCAAATTTAGTTGTTTGAAGTTATATATTTCATCTTTCAACTGCAATGCTTTGGAAGGTGGGAAGAACCTTTCAAGAAAAGCTCTCTTAAGTTCCCCTAAGTAGTGATGGAATCATTCGGCAGCTCAGCCAACCATATCGTTGCCTCACTCCCTAGTGAGAAGGGAAATAACCTCAGTCTGATTGCATCCTGGCTCACTCCCGGTTGTTTGTATGCCTTACATATACCCAGGAAATTTTTCAAGTGAGCGTGGGCATCATCAGATGCATGACCTGCAAATATTTCCTTCATGTTGAGCAGTTGGATCATTGCATTAGTAATATCAAACTTTGCCCCAGCAGGCAAAGCATGAGGGACTATAGCTCCAGTGGCACTAGCTTCGTCTATATTGGAATCATCCTCCTCATCAAAATACCAGTGTCTCTGGTGTTCTGGACCTCTGGGTCGTCTAGCTTGCTCTGCTTTTGCAGCTAGACATTGCTCTTCAGTAACTCTAGCTAACTCACGATTTCTAGCTCGAGCTTGCTCCTCAGCCAACATTCTCACTGTGGCTTGGTCCACGGTTTCCTGCTCTTGGATGTTGGCCATTCTTCTCAGGTTTCTTAACGTCTGCTCAAGTTCGTGATCAATTGGAACTAGGGGATTTCCTTGGCTCCTAGTATCGGGCATGCACAAACCTAAGACCTATTAAGCAAACAAAACAAAAAAAGAAAAATAAAAAAGAAATAAGAACCAATAGTAAAGCAAACACAATTAACAAAAGCCTTAGTCGTATTCCCCAGCAACGGCGCCAAAATTTTGATGTCGCCCAAAATTACACCTCACAATTGAGATATAAAGCGGTCTATGTCAAATATAGAACCCAACTAGAGGTTGAGGTCGATCCCACAGGGAATATGGAAAGAACTTAAGTTAATGTGAATAGTTGTTACTATTGAATTACTTATTTCCTAAGGGGGAAAGAAATATAATAATAAACAAAAGTAAAACTACTGAATGCTTAGATCAAATTCGGTTTGTATTCAATTAACAACTTGACTAGGATTGTGTTCCCCAAGACTTCATAACCACAAGGATTTTACACTAGTGATCTATTCTGATGTTTAACATGCAATATCGGTAAGTTAGGTTCACCTAAATGGTTGGTACCCTATCTAGATGTTTATCACCATGCAACTTGGTCCATATACGAGTGTACTTTTAATTAACCCTTATCCTTATTATCGGATTAGCTATCCCCGGACAAGCTCAAGCTATTAGATGAGAGTTTATAGCCTCAAATCTCCTTTTTAAATCCCTTTTTCCTATTCATTGCCTCCTTGGTCCGGTAAGTAAGAATAAGGTAAGTCCAAACGTTTGCAACCATCAAGAATCAATTCAAATGAAGGGAAAAACAATACATGCATTAAACCCATTCAAGATTCACTAAGTAATTAACCTATGTGTGTTAATTCATCTTGGTTCCCATAACCCTAGTTATGGGTTTAGCTACTCATGCTTATATCTCCACAGTAGGANCTCATGCTTATATGATCACAATCACAAAATATAAAATAAATCATAATTGTAACTTACAAATTATCATAGAAGAAAACCAAGTAAATTGATTAAAACTCCAAAATTTATGAATAAATTCCAATGTTGCTTTTGATCATCAAATTCAAGAACAAAATTGTAAACCTTGTTTCTTGATCCAAGAATAATCGTACAACACCAAAATCCTACGTGAAAAATAGTAATAATAAAATTTGTTGTCGAAAATAAACCTAAATAGTGTATTTATAGTTCCAAGAAAACCTTTTCCTAACTAAAACTGAAAACCAGGTCGTCCGTGATCACGGGCTTGGTAACGAATCGTTGGGACCTTTGACGAGTCGTGCCTTGTTAAAAATTAGTCGTCCTCAGCATTGAACCCAATTGTGGCAATGAGTCACCTAACAACTCGTTGTGCCTGGGCACGAGTTGTTAGGCCCCTCGTAGTCTAACTCCTTTAAAATTCTAGTGCACCTTACGGTTGGTTCCAGTGATCTTCCAACGAGTCGTTTAGTCAACTAACGACTCATTATGTCGTCCGTCAACTTTACTGACTATTTCTTCACTAATTTCTTTCTAATCTTCACGAATGACTTCACAACTCGTTACCAGATGTAACGAGTTGTTCCTTCAACCCGTCAGGTACACCATTTCTGCATCTTCAAAACATAATAGTTGCCAACGCCTTCAGCAACGAGTCGTGCTTCTTGCCAACGACTCGTGAAGTGCCTGGCAGTCACCTTTTCAGTTGTTTTAAACATTAATTTTTCCAGTTCACTTCCGAACCTGTTTTCCTCCAACATTAAACACAAAACACATCATACCTATATAAACATACCCGGAATGTGCATAATTTCATGGTTTTAAGCGTCGAAAGTTTCGTAAAATCATGACACATCAAACACTGAGTGAGTGACTTAATCTGGGTTGAAACATATGACTGAACTGAATTTATGAATCACACACATACATGCACTGACATGAAAGAAACTGGAACACATGAACTAAAGATGAAACTGAATAGAGTACTAAGGAGGAAACTAGTACCTCAAGCTGGAACTGAACCAGAAGGGAATAGATGTGGGTATTTAGCCATCATATTTGCTTCAGCTTCCCATGTAGCTCCTCAACATGTGGATTTCTCCACAAGACCTTTACTTAAGCTACTTCTTTGTTTCTTAGTTTCCAAACCTGATGATTAAGAATCTCAATTGGAACCTCTTCATAGCTAAGACTATCCTTCACACCTACGCTCTCCACTGGAATAACCAAAGTCGGATCACCCACTTACTTCTTTAAAAGCGACACATGGAAAAATGGATGTACTGAAGCCAATTTTGAGGGAAAATCCAACTCGTAGGCCACCTTGCCAATATGTCTCACAATCCCGTATGGGACAACATAACGGGGACTAAGTTTCCCCTTCTTTCCGAACCTCATCACTCCCTTCATGGGAGACACATTCAAAAACACCCAATCATCAACTTTGAACTCAGGCTCTCTCACCCTCACATCTGCATAGGACTTTTGGTGACTCTGAGCTATTTTAAACCTTTCCCTTATAAGATAAACTTTCTTCATAGCTTCATGAACTGAATCTAGTGCTATCGATGTAGCTTTACCGAATTTGAACCAACCAATAGGCGATCTAAATCTTCGCCCATAAAGAGCCTCGAATAGAGCCATCTGAATGCTGGAATGGTAACTGTTGTTATATGAAAATTGGATGAGAGGTAAACGATCATCCCAACTACCCTTTAAATCAATTACACACTCTCTCAACATATCCTCAAGAGTCCGAATGGTCCGTTCAGCCTGATCATCTGTCTACGGGTGAAAAGATGTACTAAACTTGACTTGAGTACTGAGTCCCTTCTAAAACGATGTCCAAAACTGGGAGGTAAACTGAGTACCTCTATATGATATGATGGACAGGGCACTCCATGCAACCGAACAAACCCTCAGATATACAATTTAGCATAATCTTCCGCTGAGTCGGTAGTCTTGATCGGTAAAAAATGAGTTGCCTTAGTGCTCCTATCTACAATCACCCATATGAAGTCGTACTATCGACGAGTACGAGGCAACCCTATAATGAAGTCCATATTAATTTCCTCCCACTTCCAAGTAGGGATACTAATGTCTTGAAGCACAACTCCGGGTCTTTGATGCTCAACTTACACCTGTTGATAATTCAGACACTTAGCCACAAACTCTGCTATGTCCTTCTTCATGTCATTCCACCAATAGACTTCCCATAGGTCATGGTACATCTTGGTAGCACCTGGATGTATAGAATATTTGGAACCATGAACCTCATGCAACATCCGCTCCCTCAAATCATCAACACCCGAGATACACAAACAACCCTGATAGCATAATACACTATCTCCCCTTTGGGAGAAAACCTCCACCTTTTGATTCTGAACAGCTTCCTTCAACTTTACCAAAATAGGATTCTCGTCTTGCCTAGCCTTGACTTCAGTCACCAAGAAATATTCTGACCCATTCTTAACAATGACACCACCATCTGCCGATTCAACAAGATGAACTCTTAGTCGTGCAAGCCGATGCACATCCTTCACTAACTCTTTCCTCTCCTCATATACATGTGACACACTTTCCATGGAAATCCTGCTAAGAGTGTCTACCACCACATTGGCCTTGCTTGGATGACAAATGAAACTCATTTTGTAATCCTTAAAAAGCTCCAACCACCTTATTTGATGTAGATTTAGATCCTTCTAGGCAAACATGTATTGTAGGCTTTTGTGGTCCGTAAACACATCCATTTGGACCTCGTATAGACAGTGTCTCCAAATCTTCAAGGTCAAATACTACCACTACCAACTCGAGGTCGTGAGTAGGATAGTGCTTTTTATGGACCTTAAGCTGCCTGGAAGCATAGGCTATAACCTTATCGTGCTGCATTAATACACAATTGAGGTTGATCCTCGAGGCATCACAATATACCACAAATCCATCGGTACCCTCAGGTAAAGTCAACACTGGTGCTGAGGTGAGTCGCGTTTTCAACTCCTGGAAGCTCTTCTCACAGGCCTCCGACCATTCAAACTTTACTTTCTTCTAGGTTAACTTAGTCAATGGTGCTGGAATGGATGAAAAGAAACCTCCTATAGTAACCAACCAAGCCTAAGAAACTCCTGATATCCGAAGGACTCACTGGTCTAGGCCAATTCTTCACAGCTTCTATCTTTTGAGAGTCTACCTGTACACCCTTACTTGACACCACATGACCCAAAAATGATACCGAGCTTAACCAAAACTCACACTTGCTGAATTTAGCATACAACTGGCAATCCTTCAAAGTCTGTAGCACCACTCTCAAATAAGTGGCATGCTTCTCCTCGCTTTGAGAGTATATGAGGATATCATCTATGAACATAATCATGAACATGTCCAAATATGGCTTGAACACCCTATTCATCAAATCCATAAAAGATGTAGGAGCATTCATTAGTCCAAAAGACATAACTACAAACTCATAGTGACTATACCGTGTCTTGAAGGCTGTCTTCGGGATGTCACTCTCTCTAATCCTGAGCTGATGATATCCAGATCTGAGGTCTATCTTTGAAAAACACTTGGCACCCTGAAGCTGGTCAAACAAGTCACCAATTCTAGGGAAGAGATACATATTCTTGACAGTGACCTTGTTCAACTACCGACAGCCAATGCAAATCTGAAAGGAATCATCCTTCTTCCAGACAAAGAGTACTGGTGCACCACATAGGGATTTGCTAGGTCTGATGAAACCCTTGTCTAAGAGATCCTTCAACTATTCCTTCAAATACTTTAAATCAGCTGGAGCTATTCTATAAGGGGGAATGGATATAGGCTACGTATCGGGAAGAAGTTCAATACCAAAATTGATCTCCCTCTCGGGAGTAATTCCCGGTAGATCATATGAAAACACCTTGGGATATTCACACACTACAGGAACTTACTGGATAGTCGGGGTTTCGGAGGTAGCATCCTTAACCCTAACAAGATGGTACATGAAACCTTTAGAGATTATCTTTCTAGTCTTAAGGTAGGAGATGAAACGACCTACAGGCACAACTGAACTACCCTCCCACTCTAGGACTGGCTCACCCGAAAACCAGAACTCTATCGCACGGGTTCTATAATTCACTGAGGCATAACTTGCATGTAGCTAATCCATGCCAAAGATAACAATAAAATCTATCATGGCTAGCTCTACTAAATCTACTGAGGTGACTTTCTGAAGGATTGTGACAGGGCAATTTCTGTATACCCGTCGAACTATAACTGAATCACCCACTGGAGTAGATACTGAGAAGGTTCTGATAGGATTTTGGGACTGACTCCGAATCTACTAGCGACATAGGGCGTCACAAAAGATAAAGTAGCCCCTGGGTCTAAAAATGCATATACATCAAAGTGGAATACTCATAACATACCAGTGACCATATCTGGTGAAGTCTCCTGCTCCTGACGAGATGCAAGGGCATAAAACCTGTTCTGGCGCTGGCCACCACCTGCACTAGTGGACGCACCCTACTGAGCTGGCGTGCTGGTGCTGCTGCTGAACGGGTAGTCTGAGTATGACCTCTACCATCATCTTTCCTAGCCAACGGACACTCGTGGCGCCTATGCCCGGGTCTACCAAACCCAAAACAGATATCTAATCCAATCAAGCACTCCACTATATGATTCTTGACACACTTCCTGTATACCGGAAAGGTATACTCTACCTCCATGCTCCTCTGTCCCCTCAAACCTGATGCTCTGCTCCTCTGGTCACCCCGAGATCCAGATGGAGCACTGGCAGATGATAGCGCTAGAGCTAATGACCTCTGATGGGACTTCTGATGATGTCCACCTACCGATCTTTGCTGGAAGAACCCATGACTATCTGTCCTTTTTGTCTTGGCCTCTCTCTCTCAAATGCACCGCTTCCATCTGCTGGACATACAAAACCAATCGATGAAAATTGATGTACTGATAAAGCATAACGGTCCTATAATCCTTGACCAGGTAGTCTGCTACTCCATGCACAAACCTGCTCACCCGAGCTCTTTGTGAGCCACCAACTCTAGTGCATATTTGTACAAATGGGTGAACTCTAAATTATACTCCTGGACTATCATATTATTCTGTCTCAGATTCACAAACTCAGCTGCCTTGATCTCCCTCATCTCACAGGGAAAGAACCAATCCAGGAATGCGGTAAGGAACTTGTTCGGCGTGTTTCGCACCTACACACAAGTGCACGTGGTCGAACAAGTAGTAAAATGGATAAAGTAAGGCAAGTATCGATCCCACAGGGACTAAACCAAGGTAATAATCGAATTAAGTGTTAACGAACTCTAACTCTAAAAATGCAGACAACAATTTAAAGAAGATTTT
>JACEIK010008097.1:34823-66727 GCA_018107945.1 Datura stramonium
CAATTGTCAAATATAGAACCCAAAAAAGGTTGAGGTCGATCCCATAGGGAATATGGTAAGAACTTAAGTTAATGTGAATAACTGTTACTATTGGGTTACTTATTTCCGAAGGGGGGAAAATATGAAATAATAAACAAAAGTAAAATTACTGAATGTTAAAATCAAATTCGAGTTGTATTCACTTAACGACTTGACTAAGAATGTGTTTCCCAAGATTTCATAACCATAAGGCTTATACACTAGTGATCTATTCCGATGTTTAACATGCAATATTGATAACTTAGGTTCACCTAAATGGTTGGTCCCCTATTTAGATTATTATCACCACACAAATTGGTCCGTATACGGGTGTATTTTAGTTGACCCTTACCCTTAATATCATATTAGCTATCCCCGGACAAGTTCAATCGATTAGATGAGGGTTGATAGCCTCAAATCTCCATTGTTAATCCCTTTTCCCATTCTTTACCTCCTTGGTCCGGTAAGTAAGAATAAGGCAAGTCCTAACGTTTGCAATCGTCAAGAATCAATCAAAACAAAGGGAAAAATAATACATGCATAAAAATCCGTTCAAGAATCACTAAGTGTTTTACCTATGTGTGTTAATTCATCTTGGTTTATACAAACCTAGTTATGGGTTTAGCTACTCATGCTTTTATTATCACAATCACAAATTATTGAATAAACCATAATTACAACTTACAAATTATCGTAGAATAAAAACCACGCAGATTGAATAAAAACTCCAAAATTGATGAATAATCTCCAATGTTGTTTTTGTTTCTTCACTCAAGAACAATTGATCAATACCAAAATTCTAGTTGAAAACTAATAAAATCAGCTCTCTCAATTACTCTCTAAATGTAACTAATTGTTCTTCAAAAATAAACCTAAACTGTGTATTTATAGTTCCAAGAAATCTTTTTCCTAATTAAAATTGGAAACCAGGTCGACAGTGGCAACGAGCTTGGTGACGACTCGTTTGGCCCTCTGATGAGTCGTGCCTTGCTTGAAATAGTCGTCCTCAGCAACATACCCAGTTGTGGCAACGGGTCACCTAACGACTCGTCGTGCCTGAGCATGAGTCGTTAGGTCCCTCGTGGTCTAATTCCTCAAAAAGTCCAGTGCACCCTACGGTTGATCTCAGTGATCTACCAACGAGTCGTTCCTTCATGTGATGACTCATCCTGTTTTTCGTCAACTACACTGGTCACTTTGTTAAGATTTCCACTCTCAGCTTTCACGGTTGACCTCACGACTCGTTACCAGGTGTAACGAGTCATTCCATCAACTCGTCAAGTACACTGTCTCTTCTTCTTCTTCGAACTTCAGCTTTTGCCCACTCCTTTAACAACGAATCGTGCCTCTTTCCAATGACTCGTGAAGTTCCTGACAGTCACTCTTTCAATTATTTTTAGCTTTATTTTGCCCAGTTCACTTCCGAACCTGTTTTCCTACAACATTAAGCACAAAACACATCATACCTATATAAACATACCCGAAATGTGAATAATTTCTTGGTTTTAAGCGTCGAAAGTGCCATAAAATCATGGCACATCACAAGTTCAGCAAGTGTGAATTCTTGTTGAGAGTCCGTGACTTTCTAGATTTATATGGTCTCCGGCGAAGATATTTAGGTTAACCCTCAAAAGATAGCCGGTAGTGAAAAATGGCCCGGCCCTACCTCTCAGCCGAAATCGAGAAGTTCTTAGGTTTGGCTGGTTATTATCGAGGCTTTATTAGGAAGGCTTTTCTTCTATATCATCTCCACTGACCTAGGATGACTTAGAAGAAGGTGAAATTCTAGTTCTTAGATGCATGTGAGAAGAGTTTCCAGGAATTTAAAACTCGACTCGTCTTTGCTCCAATATTGACTCTACGAAGGATCGAGATGAATTTGTATGGGTAATATTGCGGCCTTCTAGAGTTGGACTTCAGTTGCGTTTTGATGCGACGAGGGAAAAGTAATAGCCTACTCCTTCGGGAAGCTCAAGGTTCATGAGAAGAATTATCCAACTCATGACTTGGAGTTGGCAGCGGTTGTATTTGCATTAAAGATATGGAGACATTACCTATACGGGGCTCACGTGGATGTTTTCTGATCACAAGAGCCTTGCCATTAGTCAGGAAGGTTTGAATCTTCGCGGAAGAAGGTGAATAGAGCTCTGAAGGATTATGACATGGGCATGCTGTACCACCCGGGCAAGGCCAATGTGGTGGCTAATACCCTAAGCGAGTGCCTATGGGTAGCGTGGCTCATATTGAGGAAGCGAAAAGGAGTTGGCAAAGGATATGCACAAGTTAGCTAGGTTGGGGGTGCAATTGGTTGTCTCGGGCGAGGTGGAGTGGTGATGCAAAGCGGGTCAGACTCCTCTTTGGTTGTTGAAGTTAATTCCAAACAGGATGAGGATCCCATACATCTTAAACTCAAGGAAGCATTTCTCAGAAGAGGTTAAGGCTTTCTCCAAAGGGGGATATGATGTGCTTTGTTATTAGGGCAGGTTGTGCGTACACCGGACATTAGTGACATGAGATAGCGAATGTGTGGCTGAAGCACACGGTTCGAGTACTCCATCACTCACAGTGCTACTAAAATGTACTGCGATTTGTTGGATATTTAGTGGTGGAGCGACATAAAGAGTATAACTAAATTGGTAACCATATTACTTACGAACTACCGGCAAATCAGTAGTGCATCAAAGACCGGGAGTATGACAAGATATCAGCATCTTTGTTGTGAATGTTCCCAAGCGCACACGCAAGCGTACGTGGTCTTACAAGTATTACAGTGGCTCTTTTAAGAGCGGATGTCGACCCACGGGGGACTAGACATTGACTAATTATCAAGTTCAAGTGTGATATTAACTTTCTGAGTGTTGATTATAAAAGTTTTCGATGCTATTTAAATGTAGGGGTGGTCACGAAATACTCTAAAACAATATAAACAGCTATAGCCAAGGCCGGATAATCATGCAATGCTACCCTTCGTAATGGTTCAAGTATGAAATTATCAATTGTTGTCTCACATAGTTGTCACGGCTGTTCATGGTCTCTCGAGCCTCTAAACATGACAAACTAGCCTTACAACTACATCGTTGAGCGGGGATGTGACATTCTAGTTCATGGACAATTCAAATACATGGATGTGGTTTTACGGGTTTATGCTCTTGATTATGGACTTTGTACCTCTAATCATTTAACTTCGACTTAGCTTCACAACTACTTCTACGAGTGGTGGAGTGACAATTCCTAAGCCGGTGTTGCTATCATCCTGTTTTATCAACCAACCAAGGCAAATTAGGTATACTTTCTATCCTAGCTATGAATCATATCGAAGATAAGAAATTGCTCCCTACATTCTCTTGTTCTTGCCTAGGGTTTGCTCTTTCGTGCTTTTGCCTAAGCTTAACGCATTTGTTTCATGGTGATCAGCGTAAAAACAACCATAATGTAGAATGTAAGACAAAACAATAATTAACAACTCAAACCAAAATAAATTCATACAGTACACAATCATATCACGTAGCCTCCACCCTAGAGGAAGAGTTTTTAGCCACTCATGTTCGTACGGATGCTCAAAACATAACTAAAGTGATGTACTTACAAGAATAGATAAAAGAAGGTAAATTTGGTGAACCCTAGGTGAGTTCTTCACTTCTCCCTTCGCTCCTTTACGGTTTTCAAAAAATATTTCACGGCAAGAATGATTTTAAGAGAAGCTAAGGGTCCTATTTATAGTAAATATGGAATGTACAATTTTTTCCCGTCATGGAATGGCTCACTGCGGCACGGAGGTGGTCCGCCGCAATTTACCTCGCTGACAAGGAGATATCAACGACAACACCTTTGGAAATCACCTAAAAATTGAACCTCGGCGAAGCTTGCGGCTGATGGCGTGGCACGCTGCTTGTGCAGCGCGATGGATGGCGTGACACGGCCACTGCATGCTCTGTCAGGCATGGCACGGTGCTATCGCTGCAAGTGGCCTGTTTGCTGCCTTCTTCTTGCCGACTTTTGAAATTTGCTCCCGATTCGATTCCTCCACTTCACCCATCATAAATTGGTTCCTCAAAACATTTTTAACTTTCAAAAGCAAGAATAATCATGTTGGTTAGTATATATCAAATTTACATAAAATCACATGAGAAATTAAATGCATAAATAGACAAACACGACTAAACTAAGTTACAAAATAACACTTGGGCACGAAATTATGCACAAGATCACCACCCCACACTTAAAGCCTTGTTCGTCCTCGAACAAACCTTTTACATCTCATGCATGAAGACTCCCGCTAGCTAATTTAGCAAGACAATTCAAGCTACGGCTATAATGACTGTTAAGATAGCAAGTTAAAAATAGAGCAGGCAAGATTTAACCATTAAAATCCAAATTTAACTATGTTAAGACTTCCCCACCAGCATAAAGAATCGACTCTCAATCTTAGCAAACTCATACCAATCGACTGATCAAGAACTCCGGCGTAAATTTTATCTTTCATTAAACATGTGCCCTCGCACAAGAGAGTTACCCATTTTTACTCACAAAATTTCAAATCACACCATGTATGGGTATATAAATGGAAATTAAGCTCGCTCTCTACAAGAATTCACACGCATCATGTAGTGACCCATAAGCTTGCCTTTACCGTCATTACTCCACTAATTTAAGGATGTGTGAACGTAAAAGATCCAAGTAGGACTTATTTGTTTATGGTTTAGCTAAGGGACGGAGTAGGTACTATTGGATAATAACGGTGGTTATCTTTCCAAAGCGCTTTTGTACATCGCACCTTCATTATGGACATCACTTCTCTTACTTCACCCTCGTTCTTTTCACTCTTGAATTTCCTCTTCTTGTTCCGCTTCTTTAAACACTTAGCTTATTAGTAGAGTACTTAAGCAACTTTTCATTCATTTATTTTTCTTACTCCTTACCAATACCCAAATTTTCAAACAAGTGCACCTTTGACCTTTTCTCAACTCTCACAATTGCTATTTATTCTTCTTTTTCACGATTCTCACTCCTTCACTCTTTCCAGTTTTTCACTTAAGCGCTTAGGAGTTTTGGATCACATTCAAGGATAATAAAAGGAAAAGGATTAAGTTTATGTTGTAGCTATCAAAGAATAGACTTAAGGCTCAATGGGGCTAATAAGGATTCAATATTCAAGGTAGTTAAGGCAAGGGTTAGAAATTTGGCTCATTCAAAGAAATGCCTAAACCATCTCCTACACTCTATCTCCTTCATTTCATTTGTATACACACCGGGGAAAGTTCTAGACACTGCACAATAGCATAGAATATTCAAAAACCTTACACTCTCGGCACATGCTCAATTCAAGACACATTCAGCATTTCTGCTCCATTTCAATCACACTAAATTCAGAATTAAGCTTAGAATCACATCGAGTCACATTCACGAGCTTAGGTGTTTCAAACAAAGTTATACACTTATTACATGCTTCAACATTAACCAAACTTGCATCTTACAATCATGTATAGCACACAACAAGAACATCAAACAATCAATTATTTACGGGTTCAAAACAAAAACCTATTGACTAATTTTCCTCAAGACGGTCGTCATCCATCCATCGTCAGAAATAGTCTCTAACTATGACTAAAAATACTATATACAGACAAATAAAATTTTTTATTCTTGGTTCAAAGGCCCCCGTTGGAAAAGAACCGGAAAGAAAAACCAACAGGTGGTGAAGTCATGCTCAACTCAAATTTTTCCAATATGTATCAAAATACATTCACCAAAATCATTAAGCAAAAATTTTTGAATTTTCCCTCACCCTACACTTGAATCATGCTATGTCCCCAAAGCATCTAATTAAAATTCAAAAGGGTGAGAAGTACTCCTGAGGCCTCTACGCCTAGCTAAAAGCATGTTTTTCTTTAAATTTGCACAAGTGGGTGTTTATTTACTTTGCCTCTTCCATGCTTCTTAGCCTCCTCCCAAAGGTGCACCGGATTTCCCCTCCATACATTCTTAAATTTCCTAAACAACACAAGTTGAAAATAAACAAAATCAACACAAACAACAATTACAAATTGTACTTGAGGTAACGAGTTGCCTCCCAAGCGGCGCCTAGTTTTTACATCGTGGCATGGCAGTGAACTATCCTTTTTATGACATCTTCATACCTGGGTTCCCTTTAGAACCATCTTCTTCTCTTTTGATTTTTAAGAACAACCTCCACTCTGTGTCCCTCTCTTCCTTCAACTTCTTCTCCACCTTTGAAGCCCTTATCAGACTCGGGATGAAAACTAATCGAGTTCCTTTGACCATGGACTGTGGAATGCACTTTTACACTTATCCTCGACAACACAGCGAGCTTTACAGGTTTCTGTAGTGTGTGGGTGGGTTAATCTCTTAGTAGACTTGGAAGAAGTTCTTCTTCATCCTCGACCCTCATTTTCGGGGTCCCAGCTCTCACATCGATAATGGCTCCTCCAGTGGCCAAGAATGGCCGTCCCAAGATCAAAGTACCTAGTCATCAACATGAAAAACCAATATTATAAAATCAGCAGGTATATCAACTTACCCATTTTGATGAGAAGGTCCTCTATAATTCCATCTAGTGCCACTGCGCGACTTGTACGCTAGGCCTGTAGCATAAATCTCGTTGGTCTGATTGGCCCAACCCCAAGGTATTAAATAAATATAGGGGGCATTAGATTAGCACACTTCCCCTAGATCACATAAATCTCATATCACCTCAGCTTTACCAATTTATATGGGGAGGGTAAAACTCCCTGGGTCTTTGAGCTTCTTAGGTATCTTGCTCATTACCTGTGTGCACTCCTCCGTCGGTGCTCTTGTCTAGACATCTGTCGACTTTGTTGTACATCATCAGGCAGAGTACTTATCATACTTGGGCATTCCCTGCAAAACATCAAGCAAAGGCAGATTTATGTGAAGTTCTTTAGCTCGAAGAACTTTTGAAACGCTCCTCCTCCTTGCTCTTTTTGAATCTCTTTTGGGGGAATGGTGGTTGGTGGTCTGTCTTGTTTCAATGATGATTGTGCATTTTGTTGTGCAACACTCTAATTCTCTCCTTGTCAGTGGATGGTCTTTTCTAACAACAAGCTGCACCTCAACTCTCTTCTCTTTCGGTGTCGCATGGGTTAATTTAGCACCCACTCCTCGGGCCCGATGGCATTTTCTGGCGGAGGTTAGGATGCGTGTCCTTTGGATGAGTCCTCTACTGCGGTATTGTGTGGTGAGTAGGCGCTATTTGACCACTCTGCTTCTCTAGATTGCGGGTGGCCAACTGTTGATTTTTCAAATCCGATGCATCTTGCGATTCTGCGCTGGTGAGTTCGGGTCTCCATGATTTTCTGCAAGGTCTCCTCAATATTTGCTTCTCAACTTGCAATCATTCTACGTTACTGCTGCACTGCTTCTTTCTTGAGAGTTCTTCAGTAACGCGACGATTTCCACCCAAAGAAAATTTGGGTGGCTCACATAATTTTTGTTGTAATTGTTCCCAAAGTACAGTGTTCCTATGAACATTCCCTATAAAGTGACTGATTACAGTTGGATCGCATGATTACGCATTATGCCCGTTGTTACCGCGGTTGACACCCAGCACCGGAGCTTGGCGAACTACATTTACCTGACCACTGCGTGGGTTCATCTCAGTTAATTGAACTGAGTCATAATTTGACACTGGAATGAAGCTAGCTGTGCCGCCAAGGCATTCATACCATCACCTTTATCAGCCTTGCTCTCACCTCCTTCCTCTCGATGCCTCGGCGTGCCACTCTGGATTTCTGAGCAATTATTTTCAACAAAGTGTACAACTCATCATAAGTCTTCTCTAAGACTTGCCACCCGATGCAGGAGTCTAAGTAAAATTTTTGTGTGTGGGTGAAGACTTTCTACAAAGGTATAGGCCAGCACTTCATTGAATGGCGATGATGGGGCAGGTCTGTTAATGACTTATGAATCTCTCTGGCTTCCAAATACAAGTTCTCATCCGGCCTTTTGCGGAAACTCCATATCTCACTTCTAAGTTTGGCAGTCTTGCTGACGGGAAGAATCTGATAAGGAACTTCTTTTGCCAAATCATCCCAAGTTATGAGTTCGGTGGTTCAGACTTCAACCACCTCTTTGCCTCCCGATAATAAAATGGGAAGAGGGTAAGGCAGTGCGTGTCTGTGGACACTCAGGTGGGGACAAATGTGTCAACGATCTAAAAAAAGTTCTGTAGATGCTGCTGTGGGTCCTCATGTGCCACCCATCCCAGTGAATTGACCACTAGAATACAACAACTGCACCATATTCTGCTTCAATTCAAGTTTCCCTCGGAGTTCCGGTTACAAATACTAGAGTTCACATTTGTCGCTAGTGGGATTGCCCTTCACAAACTGGTCGCATTTGCCATGATCTCATGTGACAACTTTGCTTGTCAGCTTCTGGTGGTTGTTGTTGTACCCTCTCTTGAAGTTTCTTTAGCTTTTGCTCTAGAGATTCCCTCCTAGTAAATGAATTTGACGCTATGGTTTGAGCAACGGTTCCATAGCTCTCTATTCCTTGCCCGGCTATAGGACTATCTGCAATATCTTGAGACTAAGACTAAGTTTCTCAACACTTAAGGAAATTAATAAATCACACAAAAATAGAAAAATTTACAAAAACTTCACCGAGTCCACACAGCAACGGCACTCAAAAACTTATTGTGACTGCGCCTAAGCACACACGCAAGCGTACATGGTCTTACAAGTAATATAGTTTCCCTTTTTAGGCGGGATGTGAACCAAAGAAAATGGACCAATTCATCCCTAATTTATCAGTTCAATTGTGATGTGCTTTCACAAGTGTTGATTATAAAGTTTCGATAAATTCTATTTAAATGTAGGGGTGGTCACAGAAATACTCTGAAACAATATAAGAAGCAACTAGAGCCATGGCCGGATAAACATGCAATGCTACCCTTTGTAATGGTTCAAGTATGAAATTATCAATTGTTTTCTCATAGTTGTCTGTATTCATAGTCTCTGATCCTCTAAACACGACAAACTAGCATCACAACTACATCGTTGAGTGGGGATGTGACATTCTAGTTCGTGGGCAATTCAACTACATGGATGTAGTTTTATGGGTTTATGCTCTTGATTATGGACTTTTGTACCTCTAATCATTTAACTTCGGCTTAGCTTCACAACTACTTCTACGAGTGATAGAGTGACAATTCTAAGCCGGTGTCTACTTCTCATTAGTTTATCAATAAGCCAAAGGCAATTAGGTATAATTTCTATCCCTAGCGTGAATCATATCAAGATAAGAACTTGCTCCCTACATTCTCTTGTTCTTTCCAAGAGTTGCTCTTCGAGCTTTGCCTAAGCAACGCATTTTTTTTCATGGTGATCAAGCATAAAAACAACCATAATGTAGAATGTAAGACAAAACAATAATTAACAACTCAAACGAAACAAATTCATGTAATTACAATCATATCACATAGCCTCCACCTAGAGGAAGGGTTTTAGCCACTCATGTTCGTACGGATACTCAAAAACATAATTAAAGTGATGTACTTACAAGAATAGATAAAAGAAAAGGTAAATTTGGTGAACCTGCGTTGAGTTCTTTACTTCTCCTTCGCTCTTTTACGGTTTTCAAAAAATATTTCGTGATGAATGATTTTAGAAGCTAAGGGTCCTATTTATAGTAAATAGAGGATGTACAATTTTATAGTCATGGAATGGATCCGTATAAACACCCAGTGGTGCGCCAATTTACCTCCATGACACGGAGATGCTCCATTATGACAACACCTTTGGAAATCACCTAAAAATTGAACCTCGGTAGAAGCTTGCCGTAATGGCGGCATGGCTTACTTATTTGCTTGTGTGGCGCGATGGCTGGCGTGAAGCCACACGACCTTTGTCGCGCCTCTTGTGTCAAGCGTGGCACGGTCAGCTGTCGCGCAGGTGGCCTGTTTGCTTCCTTCTTCTTGCCGACTTTTGAAATTTGCTCCAGATTCGATTCCTCCATACCCATGCAGTACAGTTCCTCAAATGCATTTAACCTACAAAAACAAGAACTAATCATGTTGATTTAGTATATATCCATTACATAAAATCACATGAAATTAAATGCATAAATAGACAAACACGACTAAACTAGTTATAAAATAGTACTTGGGATACAATTATGCCCAAGATCACATACCCACATGAAGTGGGAAGAATTAATATGGACTTTATTATGGGTCTACCTCGAACATCGGCAACATCATTCCATATGGGTAGTAGTAGAACGGATGACTAAGTCAACACATTTCCTCCCAGTTAAAATGATGGACTCAGCTGCAGGGACTATGCTAGACTTTATATTTGGGAGTTGGTTAGTCTTCATAGGTGCCGTTATCCATTATCTCGAAGAGAGGTACCTAGTTCACCTCACATTTAGAAGTGTCTTGGAAGGACAGCACTCCGTTAAATAGCACAGCTTTTCACCCGCGGACAGATGGGCAAGTTGAGCGGACTATTCAGACCCTAGAAGATATATTTAATGACGTGCGCAATTGATTTCAAGGGCGGTTGGGTTTGTTACTAGCCTCTTATTGAGTTTGCGTACAACAATAGTTATCCTCAATTATCCCGAATGGCCCGTTTGAGGCGCTTATGGTAGGTGTAGATCTCTTGTTGGATGGTTTAGGGTTGGGAAAGCTGTCATCCGAGCCCAGACTCATTGTGAAGAAAGATTAAAAACAACTCAAAGCCATTAGAAATCTTGTGGGATGAGGGAGAAGAGAGATGGAGTTTGCTATAAATGATTGAATCTCTCAGAAAATTCACCTATGAAGGGGTGATGAGGTCTGAGAAGAAGGAAAGCTCAGTTCGAGGTATGTGGGATACTACAGAGTCTTGAGATGAATTAGTGAGTAGCCTATGGGTAATTACCTTGAGTTGGCTTGTGTGCGCGTTATTTCATGTATCACTATTGAATAAGTGCATTGGTGATCCGCTTCAATTGTGCCATGTAGCAATAAAGGATAGTCTCTCATGCAAGGAGGTGTCGGTTCAAATCCTTGACCATTAGGTTCCTAAGCTGAGAAACAAGAATTGGCTTAGTCAAGGTCTTATGGAGAAATTAGCGAGTAGAGGAGCTACGTGGGAGGGCCCAGCAAATAGGATGGCCAAATACCCGCACTTATTCTCTACCGGATCTGTTGCAACTTGAGATATCAGTTTTCCCTAGAACCAATTTAGTTTTCATGTTCAGTGTGTTTAAGTTTCTTTTGTGTGTATGGAGGTATTTATGAAAAGAGAATTCAGTTCAGCTATTTAGTTTGAATCGAATGTATTCATTCCATTAGTTTTTGGCTTAATCATCAATATTTGAATATTAAAATCTGCCTCTCTTTACCATTCTGTGTGTTTTCCAACATTCGAGGATGAATGTTCCTAAGGGGAGGAATATTGTTATACCCTGAAGCTCAAAGATCGAACTGGGAGTTGAAATAGAAGAAAAGTTTAAAAAACTGGCACCAGGCACAAAACAAGTCATGAGGTGACCCGTTGATGCAGCCTTGAGTCGTGATGTGAATCGTGGGGAGGCCAGGGGGAGAGTTTGGAATTTGAGGGAAAAGGGATCTCCACGGGCGTGATGCGAATCGTGGTCGAGCCTCGCCGGTGCGTTAGGTCCGTCGTGGGGTGGTGGTAAGAAACGAAAAAGGAGGGAGACAGTGTACTTGACAGGTGGTGACGACGAGTCGTGGTCACCTGTAACGAGTCGTCATATTGTCCTTTAAGAGCCCAGGAGACTTGTCCAATAGTGTACATCACGGGTCAAGCAATGAGCGCGTGACCACAAAGAGACGAGTCGTTAGGTCGCCCCATTAGAACTTCAATGTTTACCAGGCAGTGTAGTCCACGAGTTTGACCATGAGTCGTGGTCACCGACCAGGTCAGGTCACTCGTGGGGACTAACACTGAGTTTTCCTCCCGTTTCCAAGGATCTTTGGGTAATTTCCTATCTTCCTAAACTTGAAATTACATCATTTTAGTCATGATTTCAGACTTAATAGTGGGGTTAAACGGTTTTCCCCTTATTCCCACTCAGATTCTCAGAAAAATTAACAGGTTCTCCTCAAGAACTCTCAAGCAAGGTCTAGGGTTCCTCGTACATTGAAAGCGATTCAAGCTTCCTTCTACAGGAATTTTAGTCAGAATTTATGTAGGAATTCAACAAGGTGATAGTTCTTCCCTTATATTCTTTAAAACCCTTCTCAAATTTCTTTATGAATCCTAGCCTGAACTTTTGAATGCGAAGAGATTGTATGTAAACTTCTTTGAATTCGCATAGAATGATATCCATGATTAATTTTAGACATGATTTCCATCGGTTCATGAGTAAATTGATATTATTTCCGCAAGCGAGTTCTAGCTACGTAAATTTTCGAATGTTGAGAAATTATTGATAATGTCTTGTTTTAATCCATATTACAGGAACCATCATGTATAATTATGGAACATTTTCCCACCAGCTAATGGTAGTATTGGTTCTCATCATTGTGCGAGTGACTTCGGCCCTAGTTCTTGAGGGTAGAACATATTAGAAATTCATGTTGAAATGATAAACCTTGGAATTCTCTTGCTTATACGATTGTAATGAATTCCATTACTATTCACATGCAAAATTATCATTCAAATACATGATTGTCTAGCCTTAGTCAAAAAATGAAATTACTTAGTGTCGATTAGAAATGTCAGTGATCGGTTTGACTCTGAGAACTTCTGAGGTGTCGTATTACCTTCCGGTTATCAGGAATCAGATTTAGAATTCGGTTTATTGGTCCACTAGGAGGTCATGACCTTTAAATTATAGCTCTAACTAGCCTTAGGACCCCGTTCAGATTCTAGTTGATTGTAGACGATTTACGGCGGCTTCTGAATAGCGATACGACAGGCCTAGAACATAACCTGATTCGAGAATCTAGTCCATTAAGACTCTTAGGGCACTTTAAGATATGTATCCCTGACTTGTTTGGGCCCCTGATTTTGAGCTATCAACAGTATTCAGTTTAGATTATCTAGTGGGAGTAGGACTTAGCACTGGGCGGACTGGGATTCCAGCACACCCAAGTTCCTAGAATACGTTGCCGTTGGTTTCAATATTTATTGGCATGATTGGCCCCTAGACTTTGTGATTGCCTAGTTCATGTCTTTATACCACGAAAAGGTATATTGGGTCCCTACAGGTGGAGTGTATACATAGGACTCCACGTTTAGCTCACGTGGTTACATATCGGTTACAAACTCTCCCATTAATCAGTTAGATCCAGTCTGACCGGTTAGTTCAAATCAGGTATTCCATACTTAGAACATGCTTTGACCATCGAGACGGGGTCTCTTAGACCACCTCGGTATTTCGGTTATTTAGTTCAGAAGTTTTATTTGGTTATCGCATGTTTTTTCAGTTCAGCATTTTCTTTTATTTACTCTATTGTGTTATGTTCCGTTCACTTACCCAGTACATTCAAGTATTGATTACATACTTTTATCTTTGTATCAATTTATAATCTGATTGCGGGATCTCGGTGTCGGCTTAATTCTTCGACCGCTCATCAAAGACCTCAACTTTACCAGTTGGTGAGTCACATCATCTTTTGGGGATGGAGCTTATTTGCTTTGAATTATGCTTTCATTCTTTTTATTTAGATTTGGAGTTAGTTGGGGGGTTTGTCCCGGTAGCTCATCGATCTTAGTGACTTTCGGACATAGATATGTTTTCAGACTCGGATTGGTGTTATTAAATATGTACCTTGTTCTAACACTTTCAAGTATCTATATTTTTGTTTTAAATTTCCGCTGTTTGTATTTTATGTTACTCAGAATGCCGGTGTATGATACACGGGGTTGACTTGGTCACTCTTGGCTTCAAGTACGTGTTTCGTCCGGGGTGTAAACTCGGTGCTGACCTCTCATAGCATTTTAATGCCCCGGAAACTCAAATCTAATTTCGGGACTTAAATTTGGAAAACAACGAAGGAAAGCTACAGGACAACCCACCTAACGAGTAGGGTTTAAGTTATCTTAAGTCGTTAGGTGAGCCGTGAGAAGGAGATGCCGAGGTTTTGAGAAGGGACGGTACCAACTTGAGGGACTTCACGAGTGTGGTCAGCGACCACGGCCCGTTGATCACTCGTGGTCAGAACTGGAGTTGTGGATATTATCATTGGAGTAATTGTACTTGGCCAATTTGAGGCAACGAGTTGTGGTCCCAATGCTTTGACTACGTTTTATGTCCCCCGATACCAGCCTAGTGGTTTTAGCCAGTGCACCTAATAGTGTCACAATGAGTCATCGCTAGTGGTAGCAACTCATTAGGTGACACCGTACCAAGCTTAACACTTAATCTTCGAGTAGTGAGCCGGTGTGGTCCACGGCGCGACCACGGCTCGTTAGGTCCCTCGTGGTGACCTGCTAGGGAGCCTAGACAGTGTACCTGACTTCAAGTGACCATGAGTCATGGTCAGCCACATGATCCGTTAGGTCACACAGCCGATTTTTCTAAGCGATTTTCTAAGGACTGTTAGTAATTTCCTATTATCCTAAGCTCTAAACTACATCATTTTGAATGTAAATTTAGGCTTATTAGAGGAGTTTAATTTCATTCTCCCCTCATTCTCACGTTTACACTTAGAAAATTTATCGAGAAACTCCTCTCCAAGAAACCTCAAGCAAGCTTAGGATTGTCCTCCATTGCAGCAATTCAAGAGTCCTCTTCTCCGGGAGAATTTTAATTCAGAGTGTGTGGGAATTCAACAGGGAATTATCCTTCCCTTATGTCCCCCAAAATCTTCCACTAATTTCCTCTCGGTTAGCCACGAGATTTTCGAATATGCGGAGATTTTAATATTGGTTCTCGTTAATTTCTATTGGGTTATTATCCATGTTTATTATATATATGATTTTCATCAATTCATAAGTAAATAGTTGTTTTTATTTCCAAGATGATTTACAGCCCTAAATTTTCGAGTAAAAGTATTGCGTTTAATTCGTCCTATTTTGTAAAGTATGTTTTGGGATGAATACTTTGTTTGTGTGTATATATATATTAAATGTAGGCAATTTTTTCCATTGAGGAGAACGATTTTACCCTTGTGGGATGAAATCCCTTTAATCTTGAAATTTCGTCATATTATGAAATTCCGTGTTGTTGGGATGAGTTTAGTTCTCTATTAGCTGCTAGTAGTTCAGTCGGTTAGAGATGTAGAATCTCTTGAGAATCATTCAGAAAATTTATCCAACTGATTAGTTTGACTACAGTCTTTTCCCGAGGTGTCAGTGGTACCTATCTGTTATCATAACGAAGACTCGAGAATATAATTTATTTGGCCCATTAGGCGGTCATGACATTCTAGTTTATAGCTCGATGGCCCAGGACCCCAATTCAGTTGTGGTTTGTTCTTTAGACGGTTACGACGCTTCCAGATTAGCAGCTCTGACCAGTCTTAGGACTCAGTTTCCAAATCCGGTCCTATAAGACGATAAGGGAACTCTCGGAACGGTATCCCCCAGTGGAAGTTATAGTCTTTGTCCCACGATATCGAAGCTATTCGCTTGTCGGTAGTAGTCGTGATAAGGTTATCCAGTGGGAGTAGGACTTAACATCGAAAGGGCCGAGTTCCAGCGAACATAGGTTCCAGAACTACGTTGCTACCGTAGGTTATATTTACTTGTCGTCATGGCTCCCCTCGACAATGATTCTCTGATCCATGCCCTTTATACCCTAGCAGGTATATTGGGTCCTACGATTGGGAGTGTATACATCGAGACTCTACGTCTAGCTCACGTGGTTAAATGTCGGTTATAGACTCTCCCACTAGTCAGTCCATTCCAATTCCAAAATAAGAAGCTCAGTTCAATTTCAGCTTTATCAGCTTAGCTCAATAATTAGTCGGTATATCGAGACTGGAACTTTCAAACAGGGCATGTTTTGACCACCGGACGGGGTCATCTTGACCATCTCGGTTACTTCCGATTCTTCAGCTCAGTTTATTAGTTGGTTATTCCACGTCATTTCAGTTCAGTCATCTATATATTTACCATTATGTTCTCTCACTTGTACATTCAAATTTCTAACGCATACTTTTATCTTTGTATCATTTCATGATCCAGTCGCAAGTTCTCAAACCCAACGCCGTTAGCAGTTTCGTCCGAATCTCTCTATCGGCGACGAAGTGTGAATACTCATATTCCGAGGGCGTTATTTCTTCATTTAGTTTCTTTACTATTTTTAGTTAGACTTAGAGTTAGTTGGGGGCTTGTCCCAGCAACTCCCTCGGTTAGATAATGACCATAATTTGATTTTAGATACTTTAAATCTCTATATTCGGTATTTAATTTTCATAAATGCTGTTACTATATTATTTCAAATTTCAGTGCATGATTACTCGGAATTCTAGTGTATGATAGACCAGGGGTTGACTTGTGGTCACTAGTGACCTCAGAAGTACCATATTCACGATTACAGGTATAGGCTCAGGGTGACAACATTAAGTTCCTTAAAGGTCTCATCTATAAAGGATTGTGGATCATCTTCTTCCATAAATCATAGAACTTTGGTAGGTTCAAATTCAAGGAAGTTCTTAAGTCTTACTCCTCGCCTACTACATCATTCCCAAGGCTTGAATTCTAATGCTTGGACACTATTAGGGTGATAAGAATTTGAATAATACTTTATACAAACCGATATCAAAAAGCCCTTTAGCATAAATAATAGGAATAAATAGAATTTGGGCACTTACCTTATTAGTATCATTCTCCACCTCGTAAGTCACCATAGCCACAACGTCCAACGGGCGAAGAGTTGGATATCCGCCCTAGCAGCTAAGTCAGAAGCACTAATGTTCGATCATTTAACAACTTTTACATATATAAGTTGTGCATATGAGGCATGAGTAACAAACATGTCCTAATTATCCTAGAGAGAAATTCAAGAATTATAATATAATCTAGAATCAAGATCATAAGTACTTATAATATTTTGGTAGTGAAAAATCATGCGAGGTGATCGGGCTATATGAAGAATTCCACTTGATACAACAATACAGACATAGATAAATTCTAGGATACTTTTAAATATAAACCTTCAGCTGGTCAAACTCTTAAACCCAGTCATTGGTGTAACAAAAAAATGCGATGCTATGAACCATATCAGAAGCATCTTAAAAAATATCACATATTACACTAATACCATATAATCATTAATTAAATTATTTATGCAAATTTAATATTTAAGACATATTCAATAAATAGTGACTGTATCTTTATTCATTTTGGAACATATGAAATATCTAACTCATGACACAATCAAACACATATTTATGAATAATAACTAAAGTACAGGTCATGAAAACATATGATTGTGAACTCCTTGCGGCGATTTTGCGCTGATTCTTTTCTCTCTTCATTTTATCCACCTTTTATTTTTGTGTTTCTATGAATGAGCTGACTGTTCACAAATGTGATGGATGTGTTCACAAGGAGAAAAAATTATGATTTAAATGTTTGAGTTTAGAAGACATTAAGATGGCATTTTTGAGTTAAGAGAGGCCAAAATTAAGTTGATTACATTAGCTCGAGATGGCATTATTTATGACTTTATTGGATGATTTTTATGGATCCCGAGGGATGGGGTATGATTTGAACCCTTGGATTAAATTCTAATTTTTTAAATAATAGGTTTGACCATGATCAATATTTGTTCAAGACAGTCATGAATTAATAATTTTATAACTCCAACTAGTTACGAAGATGTTTTAGAAGTGGTTTGCATATTTACTTTGTGTCTAGGGTATATTGGAATGAGTTTTGAGTGTTGAACTAAAGTTTGGGCAATAATTGTAATTTTATATATGCGGGTGTGAGCATTATTTTGCACTTGCAGGCACAATCATATGTCACGCCCGAGTCTACACCCTGGAGGGGACTTGCAGTGCCCCAGGTCACGAGTAACCTCAAGTCAGCCTGGTCTATCATACAACGGTATACTGAGTAAAACAAACATAGTGGAAGCTTGAAATAATAACATAAAGCGTTTATGAGAGAATTTTAAACTGAATCGTAAACATCAAAATAGTTTGAACAACAGCATTAATTACGAAGAAAACCAGTCTATATCTGAAAGCATCTAGCCCCATTTGAGCTATTGGGAAAAGTCCCCAGCTAACTCTAAGTCTATCTAAATGTAACAAACATAACTGAGATAAATGAAATAATGTCCTCGAAAGATGAGGACTCACGCCACTCTTGAGAGGAGATGCGGAACAAGTCGGCTAGCAACACTGGGTTTTGAACCTGCAGTTTCATGATACAACATAAAAGTATGCGTCAATACTTTAAATGTATTGAGTAAGTGAGAGAAACATAACTGAATATAAAGAGCACACTTTGAAAATGACAAGCAATGACCAGCGATGTCTTATTTGAATAAGCTGTAATAAAGCGAGATGGTCAAGCTGACCTTTCTAATGGTCAAATACATGCCCTAAGTCTAAAATTCTAAGTCTGAGATACTGTACTAAACTGATCTAAACTAATAAACAGAAACCAAACCGAACAAATTAACTGAGGCCAGGCTAGGCGACTAGCGGGAGAGTCTATAACAAAACATGTAACCACATGAGCAAAATGTGGAGTCTAATGTATCGCTTACTGGTATGACACAATATACCTTGCCAGGGTATAGAGGTATGAATTGGGTGATCACAAAGAGAGTCTGTGGCCAATTAGGACAATGATACTATAACCTACGCGCAGTAGTTTGGAGACTGTGAGTGCGCTGGAACTCCGGTCCACTCGGTGCTAAGTCCTGCTCCTACTAGAATACCTAAAATGGATACTAAGTGGGTGGCTCAAAATTGGGGTCCAAGACTGAAATCGGGGAGACCCAAGGCTGAAAGACCTTTCCACTAAAGTCTTATGGACCAAATTCTGCAGCGAGGTTCTAGACTGGTCGAGCTGCTTATCTAGAAGCGTACGTAACCGTCTAAGTCTAATTGTAATCTGATTGGGGTCCTTGGGCTAGTCAGAGCTATCTTTATGAGTGTCATGATGCTCAGTGGACCTATCACTATGTTGGATCTGATTCCTGTGGCGGAGGTAAATCTTGACACCTCGAGAACTTTGTAGTCAAACTGATCAGTGACATTATTACGGTCAACTGGGGTTCTAAAATCTAACTGAGACTAGGCTCCAATTGCAAGGTATATAAACTTTCTGACTGAAATTGTCTAACATACATTTCAGTGAGTTTCTAAAACATATAACTATTATAGAAACCCCCTAACTCTACGAAAGATTCAAGGGAATTTAAATTCAATACCTATGCGGGATTCTAGTTTCTGTTTTCAAGATTTATGGATAAATTACATTCATGGAACCGACATCGTTCTAATTACAGAATTGGAGGAAAACATAAAAAATTAGCATAGAATAATATTCTCAAGTCTAAACAAAGGTCTGATAGCAATATATCTTCCTGTCAATTTAGGGCTAGAGGCGCTAGTGAGCGGAAGAGTTTTAGGGGGACACAAGGGAAGAACAATCTCCTTGTTGAATTCCCACATACTTGGCTGAAAATTTCCCGGAGAAGGAAGCTTGAATCTGCTGCAATGGGTGTGAAGCCTAAGTGCGCCTGAGAGTTCTTGAGAAGGCTTCTGATACGTTTTCCAAAGTTCAGTGAGAATGAGGGAAAACCGTTCAATCCCTCTAATATCTATGAAATTTTACCTAAAACGACATAGTTTAGTGGTAAATAGGTATAAGATTACAAAAATATCCCTGGGCTAAAAGCGATATCTGGTCGACGGGGTCCCCGGGTCCTCAACGAGTCATTGGTTGAGACATATTTCGTTAGGGACCTTTCATTGGATCTACTTCCTGAAGTCACGCCATGAGGGACCTAACGACTCGCTTAACCAGGAGGGCCACGACTAATAGCAGCCTCATTAAATGCAATGTCTAATAATCTTTTAAGACCCATTAGTGGGAGATGTCATGACTCGCTTTACCGTGACCACAAATCGTGGTCACCATCACGGTCAAAGCCACCTTTGCCTCAATCTCGAAAATCCTCATCCGTGATCATGAGCTAAACTCATGACTCAGCAGTGACTGAGCCACACGAATCATGGGAGGGTATTTTCATCAAGACACTGACTCCTTTTCTCATCCTATCAATTACCACTTCCCACGGCCCGACCTAACGAGTCATGGGGGTTAGCCACACGACTCGTGGTCTAGTCCATGGGAACTTTCTCAGCTTTCAAACTTTTCTCCTAGCCTCCCATGAGTCACATCACGACTTGTGGGCACCTCCAGCTTACAGGTCACTCAACGACCGTCCTGTGCCTTTGGTGACGGATTTTCGGTTTTACGCAAATTTCCTATTCTTAAGTCTGGGTCTAATCCTTGAATTTCCGGGGGCATTACATCATACATGAGAGGAAAGGACAAGGTAGTGCCATCTACATGGTCTCATTTGTACTAGAACTAGAGGTGCCCATGGCAGCGCTATCACGTAAGTCGATTATGTTTGTGTATGAGAGCATGGCAGGTCAATGCTATCAGCGTAAAGGATGACGTAATCGTGCTAGAGGAGTTACTCTCGTGTTTATCAGAATCATATTGATGGATGTGGATAACTCAAACTTATTCACAAGAGTTAAATAATTTTTTCTCGAGATTTAAGGTATTTCACCATTTTGGAGTTTTGAGTTGAATTGAAGCAATTTTGGAGGCATTTTCCTCATTTTCAAGAGAGGTAAGTTTTTAATCCTCATTTTATGTTTTATGCTATTTCATCAATTATTTATCTTTATAATTTATGTTTGGTTGTTATAAATTGAGGATTTTTATACCTGAATGTAGAAATTCTTTGATTGAAGGTTGATTGGTCGATTTTTCGGATAAAATTTTGAATTTGAGACCCTTGTATTATGGATAAACTGATTGTTAAGTGAAATTAAGACTTTAATCTTGGGGGCTGGGAGTTGGCTTTTTTGTGTTTGAGGTAAAAATATATAATAATATGGGTATCTATAGACTCGTATGCTTATACAAATTACGTATTTGAATAGACTAACATTTTTAGAGGCTTTGAGGAAGGGAAAAGCTAATTCGAATAACTAGTGTTTTGGGCTTAAAGCAAGTGAGACTTTCTAGACTCTATTGAAGTGTTTGTTTAAGTAAATAACTAAATGGGGCATATGATAAGGGGGGTGGCGTATATGATGAGGATGATCATTATATAAAGTGTATTGAGACCGTCCATAGCAGCATGTGGGGAGACGTCCATATACGGTATATGGATCTCACAGAAATCCCCGTGGGTCACGACTACATAAAGTAGGAGTATGTGTACCATTTTTCCTTGGCTATTAATAACATTTGGCATTTACATAATATGTATTCATTTATCATATATGCTTCATTGAGAGCTATGCACTAAAAAGTTGATGTTGAGATAATTCATAATTATTTGTTTAAGCTATTGATTTTTTATAATTAGCGGAACAGTGTAATTTCTATGCCTCTCAATGTCAGATATAATTTTGTATATAGTTTTCAGTTGATAAGAATATGGATGTGTGGAAGTAGAATTTGCAATTTCAACCCTCGTAACTACTTCGAGTTTAGGGTCGTCGATGTATTGTTGAGCACACTTATTTTTCGTACTCATTTATGCTTACTGCACCTTTTTATGTACATTTCCAGATCTAGTGGCGGATGATGTACATATGATTATTGAGGAGTCTTGCCAGGATTCATGAGAGTGAGCTGCTTAGTTTGGCTTTCCACTGCACCAAACTCCACTTGTGCCCATGACAATAGATTTCAATTCTTGACGTATTTTCATTAATAATGTTATGAATTTCCAGTCATAACTTATTATTTGGTTTTCTATTTTACTTGCACATTTGGCAAGAATGAATTTAATGTCATTAGTTCTCCTACGGGGTTTGGATAGATGCCATCATGGCTTGATTTTCGGTCATAACAATAGTTTACCAACAAATCTGGATGGATAGCAAGTATTGCAAATTCTTGCTATCGCCACAATATGATCTTCTCTACTACCTAACATATCGTTAAAAAATAATGTATTATCTTATTATATTCTCAGTGATTATCTAGAATAAAGTATGTAATAAAATTAATTATGATAAAAAATACAGTAAAACAATAATAATGAAATAGTCCAATTTCCAGCAAAACTAGAGTAAAATCAACTATAAAACAATTAAGAAGTTTCAATTCATTATGTTTGAAAAATCATGTTAGGCTAATGATGCCAAATTAGGTTGATAACTATTTACATGCTAGCATAGGATAAATCAAATAGTGCTTAAATGCAATACACCAAGACTACCAACCTACAGGATATTCTTTCTCCCCAATACTAAGGCTACTCGAAAGCAATATACCATACAACCAACTCATGATGACTATTCTTCTTCAAAAATAGCAAAGCTTCCAAAAGATTATGTTTTAAGATCTACAAATCTTCCTCCTGGATAGCAATACTAATCAAAGGTGATACATGAATAATCAAACGTACTCTTTCTTTAAAGTAGCAAGGAAAAATAAATCAATCATGAATATTCATCCTCCCATAATAGGGGTATTTCGAGTTATAAATCAATTCAGAAATTGTGTCCAAATATTATTAGTTAAGTGTCAAGTCAACAACTTGTTCCTTAAGGAAAAATAATATTTAAGGATCATCACTAGACTCAACTTCAACAACAGCAGCACATAAGGGCAAATCATGTACCACATCTCATAATATTGAAAGATTATATGAAGGCTCGATGCGAGCTTGTCCCGCACACACATGAAGCATTGTTCAAATCAACTCTATTGGTCAAAAATATTTACAAAGTGATTGTCACTAATAATCATAACTGTGATTTTCAATATTTAATAATTACTCTACAATCAATTATGATGTATAAAATACTGAACTTTGATTGAATTCTGGAATTTCTGCCTTTTAAAAAAACTAGGTTCCAAGTAAAAATAAATGTTGTTTAACATTTATAGAATTATGCAATGTCTATAACACCTTTCAATTAACTACATAAACTCTAGTTAAGCCTCTAAACACTTTAAATAATCAAGGGACTTACCTCTTGATGTTTCCCAAAAGTTCTTCTTCCATCGATCTTAAATTGAATTCCAAATAATTTATGAATTATGGCATTAAATCTCATTGTTAATATTTGTTTATTTGGCATATTGATCGATAAAATTGAGAAGAAAATCATCTTGTATGTTTTGGGAAAGTCGTTGGGTGTTTTCTCTCTTAAAAAGTTTTTCAAACTGGAATAGGGTTGAAAAATTCAAAAAATCTTATATTTATAGTGTTCAGCTACAAAACCAACGAGACAACCACCATGTTGTCTACATGCATTCAATATGTCAGCTCCTAAGCCATCTCAAACTAAATTCACTGACTTGACATACGACACATATGTCCAACTTGCAGTCTGTATGTTGGTTGTATGTGCCAACACCTAAGCCTAAGTGCCATTATCAGTACTTCCACATACGCTTGACATAAGACCCATATGTCTAACATATGGTTAAATATGGATCTCATCTCAACTTTAGAGACACTTTAATTTTCAACTAACACTTTCACATGTGTTTGATATGCATCACATGCCCAATATGCGACCCATATATCTAACATATGGCTCACTTGTGGCTTCCATAGTTATCTTCGAAACTTGTATTTTCCTTATATTTGAAATCCAACATACCCATAACATGAGTACCATAGCCCCTGCCCTGCATAATTTTTTTAACTTTTAGGACCTCACATGTGACCTGCATATTGGCCGTATCTTGACAATTTTCCAACTTTTGTTTTCTTCAATTTTTTCATCTCCAATATTTTTGTGCACTTAAGCACATGTTTCAATAACAAGTTTTCCTACACTTTCACATACAAAAATTATCATGGTTACTCAATTAACCACGTGCATTTAATAGTTAGATCTAATTTATATTTATAGAGTGCTATATTATCTCCTCCTTTGGATCATTCGTCCTTAATTATCAAACATGGCCTAAAAATTTGTTCAGCTCCCAAAATTTTCTAAGAATTTCTTGAGTTTTTCTTTGTATTTGGATTATCCTAAAATTTTAAAATATATAACAGCTAGCTATAACATATATGGTCTGCAAGGGCTTCCGCTATAAAAATATGGGTACCATTAGCTAACATTTGCAAAATTTCAGCATTTGAGTCTAAACATAATTGAAATAGGAAGCAAATGAGGTATCTCCTCTTTATTATGTTCCCCTTCTAATGCTGCTTCCTCGGTATTATGGTTACGCTATAGGACTTTAACCGAAAGTACATTGCTTGTTCTCAACCTTTGAACTTGACGATCTAGTATTTGCATAAGTTTTCCTCATAAAACAAACCTCATTAGTTTTCCAGCCCTGTATGAGATATGGTATGGGAAGGATCATCTGTACAACCTTAACATTGATATATAGAAGACTAGATACATAATGGACATCTCATATGAAAAATTCAGCTCATAAGTCACTTTTTCAATCTTTGTAATAATTTTATATGGATAATAAAGTAAGGATTAAGCTTATATTTTATACCAAAAGAACATCAAACCCTTCATTGGTGAAACTTTCAAAAATACTCTTCTATCTACAACAAATTTCAGCTCACTACCCCTCATGTTTGTATAAGTATTCTATCTACTTTAGAAAGCTATTTGATCGACTCACAATGAGATTCACTTTGTCAATAGCCTCATGAACTGAGTCACAACCCAAATATTTTACTTTTGTTGATTTGTACCAACCAATTGGAGATATAAAATGCCTCCTATTAAGAGCTTCATAAAGGCCATTTTGATACTCATCACGATCCTTTGTTATTGTAACTAATTCAACAAGAAGAAGATGTTCATCAGTACCTATAAAATTAATCATATGTGCTCATATCATAGCTCTGAGAGTTTTATATAGTTCTCTCCCACCCTACCCATCCATTTAGTATGAAAGTTGCTCAAAACTCTACTAGAAGGATTTTCAAAAGTGAGTAATAAATTGTGTAACTATGTTAGGTATAATGGATGTTGAAATAATGTGCAGCCTGAATATCTCCTTCAAATACAATTTAGTGTATTGATTTAAATACATGTCGTCTTCATAAGAAGAAAATGTACAGATTTCAAATTCTATCCATAATCATCCAAATAGAGTTATGCTTGACCTTCGTGCAGGGTAAACCTACAACAAAATATATATTAATCATCTTCCATTTTCAATATGAAATTTTATATCTTGAATATTGCAGGTTATTGGTGTTTAGTTCCAAAACCGTTTCCCTTATATTGGTAAAGTTTCCAATAGATCTATGGTAATGATTTGAGGCGTCTCATCACGCTCCACTGGCAATAGGTCTATAAACGGCAGTTCTTGCAATGGTTAGGAAAAAACTGTTGCCACAGACCCAACTATATAAACAGTTATTTATTATTTTGGGCGCAACATTTATTTATTTTAATGGAACAGTTTTAAACCGCCCCCATAGATCTCTATTGCAATGGTCTATGTATATATTGAAAGCGAGTTCTTTAAGGTTATTACAATGGAAACGAGATGTAAAACAATTGCCATAAATAGGTAAACCATTCCTAATAGAACTATGGCAACAAAAATTTGTCTTATGTAATCATATAAAACCGTTCATTTTATTGCAACGAGTTCATCTATTACCAACAGTTGTTTTGATTAAAAATTTAAAACAAATCCCCATATTACTGGCAGTTTTATGTGACCTTTTGCAATGATTTACGAAACCTATTGCAACGGTTTAATGTGATATATTGCAACGGTTTGTTGGAAACTATTGCAACAGTTTAAGATAAACAGTAACCCTGATAATTACATATATAATAAAATTATAATACACTATAAATTATATAAATCACAAAACAATCTTTTTTGATGAACACTCATAATTCAAAACATCCAACAAACAACTAGTATCCTAATTATACCCCTTAAAGCAAAATTTTCAAATACATATTATGAGTTTAGTTGCGTTTTACATGATTTCAAGAGTTAGGATAAAATTCAAAATGTTTGATAATAAAAGAACATTAGAAATCGATCAATAATATTCCAAAATCTTCTTAAGTAAGGTCAAGTTCTTCATCGTTTTCTTCTTCCCTTTCTTCATTTTTGACACCTACAAAAGAGGATAAATAATGTCATTACCCTTCAAGCGTATACAATCAATCAACTAATCATCAATCTCGAACTATAGTTAGAGTTATCAAGATCATACAATTTAAAAAAAAAAAAGAGATTGTAAGTGGCCTATAAAATCCAAGATAAACACAACTAAACTGAGTTACAAACAAAACTAAAACAAAGGTAAATATAACTACAAACCTGATTTCTTAACTGCTCAAGCCTATAAGTTGGGGTTTTGGATTTTGCTGATGGGCGCTAATTTCACTTCAATTAATTATGAACAATGTCTAACATTGTTATCACATTCTTGATATTGTTAGTTATCGACATTTTTCTCTCAATATTCTTATAACAACAAATGATCATAATCAAACAAACATTATTACTGATTTGGGTTCATCCCATAATCCATTTGAAACTTTAGATGGACGGAACAGCCATCACTGTAATGGAGGACTACCATCAACCAAAGATGATGCAACTGACCATAAATCCCCAAGTCGAAAAAACCTTTGAGTCTCTGACAAAAGGACCCATTCATTCAAACAATATTTTAGTCTATAATAGAAAGATAATGCACCTCAATAGAAGAATTCAGGTCTATTTCTCCTCAAAACAAAATGTTTTTCATAATTATGGAGAAATTTCGAGCATAAGGTATTAGTTACCTAACCTTTGGTTCCCATAAAATATAGGTAAAAAATTGTAAGTGGCCTACCCTTCACTTTATTTTAAGCGGGAACTTCCATTTTCCTTTTCATCTTTTACGTAGAGTTCACTTTTCTTCATACCTGATTTTTTATAGAACTCTAGTATTTTCTTCTAATATTAGTTCATAAATAAACACAAGTCAATTATCCTAACTACATTCAATAGGGAAAATATTCATACATACCTTGTACAAATGAGCATCTAAAGAAAGCTTACTTGTTATGAAGTAAAAAAAAAGTTTCATTTTTCATTCAAAATTATATGATATCGAGTCTAGTTTCTTGTACAAATCAGATTCTTCTCCACATTTCTTTACCTACTTTTTCTTTCAAGTTATTTTTATAATTAATGAGTCATCTTCCACAGAGACGACACTTCAAAGAAAATGCATCAGCACACAATAATTAAATCTACTCATGGACTCACGAAATCTCCTTTCTCTTCCTCACAATGCCAGAAAAAAATAGAAAAAGTGCACATCTCATTCTGCCTCCATTTCTTCTTTTGGTTTTGGCATAAATTTAAATTAGATTGCAGATAAAGCTAAAGGATCCACAACAGCACGCAACATGCGTTCTAAAGAAGAGCGCATAGATTGCGAAAAGAATCTAGAAATTTTCTTTAATCATACAACCTATTCATTTAAATTCTTCAGCTTTCCCCCTTCTTTTTTTTAGTTATTATTTATTTCTCATATGAAATAGCTTAGATCAAAGACTTAGACTTTTCACCTTTTCTGAATATACCAACCATGACCATGCATATTCTTGATCTTATTAGTCAATTTGTTGGTTTTAAGAAATCAAGAGGAAAAACAAGTAGTTTCAGAACAGATTGCATTAATTTTTCAAACAATTGAATGCACTCCCAACAAAAAAGGTCTAAACTAAATCACAAGCTTTGCATTGTATATCACCATCTCACTAAGCGCAACCCCAACTTTAAACATGAGATATTCTAACAGCTAACTGAGTCAAAAAATAATCAGTTGTTGCTGGTCCGAATACCCTAGTTTGTGGATGATAAGAGAACAAAATAGGCCTAGCAGAAGAAGAAGTAGAATGAAGAGGGACGAGAAGCGGTAGTGAGAAAGGAGGAGGAAGGAGAAAAAAGGCTTTAACCTTGATTGTTACTACTGATAGATG
Source organism: Datura stramonium (assembly GCA_018107945.1). Classification (NCBI taxonomy): domain Eukaryota; kingdom Viridiplantae; phylum Streptophyta; class Magnoliopsida; order Solanales; family Solanaceae; genus Datura; species Datura stramonium. Next base: position 62,953 of record JACEIK010008097.1, read on the forward strand.
GGAGATTGATTAGTTGAATAGCATCCTCTCCCGACGAACAAACATTGAGTCTTAGCATGTTAGGATCAAGTGTTAATCCTGGATTTAGATTCTGAAGTTGCGCAATGATGTTCATTGTAATATCTTGCTCCATGGTGTCCTTTGCGTAAATTTTTCACATTCTTTGTTGCATCCTCTCTTCCATTTCGTCTATTTTTCTGCATCATTTCATCACTAACATTTAAAGAGGATCTAGAGTCTCCCATTTTTTATTTCAAGAGAGTATAGGTAACTCCACGTCCATACAACCTTACTCGACACAGATGATTGGGTTATAAGCTGCTGCAAATATGTCAACCGATGATTGACCCACCATCTTCACTTTCTTAGTTTCTATTCTCTCCATTTCAGGCTACAAATCAGATACAATATAGAAGAGTTACAAAACAAAATACACTGATCCAATATTTAAGAACAAAAAAATGATCTTCATAAATTTGAATTAGAAAATTTCTTCATTTTTTCTAGTTGTATCTTCATATAAATCCTTGTATACTCGATCAGGTTTCCTTCTTCTAGTAGCCACAAAGAATTCTTACTTGACAGAATGCATCGGGACTTTCCTTTCTTTTTCTCTATTTACGTATAAGTAGACATTAAAATATTCCTAAGTAAAGTCAACAAGTTCATAGTAAATTAACAATACGAGAAAACACTAAACCTCGCGGATGATAGAAAAACTTGTTTTGCCAATAGTGTGTGGATCCTTCAACTTATTTCGATTCTCTTTATTAGCTTTAGAAATATCCTGCAAATAGATGAGTTAGTTTTTTTTTGAAATTTGGAAATATAAAGACATATCGAACTTTTTCATATGTGAATAAATAACTATTGTTTTTAAAAAAAGTTGTCCGTAATTTATATCTTACACAGCTTTGTCAGATTTTCAATATTCAAGAAGATCCTTAATGCAGTTTCTAAAATATTTTGAGGACTTTTTTCCATTCGCGTTTCTTCATCGGTGTATGCATAAGTTATCTCTTCCTTCATGTCATGTTTATACCTTATCCAGTAGTTGAATTGTTCCCAAGCATAATCTTTTTCCAACTTTAGGAATGCCATATTTCTCCTATAATTTTATGCAATTGGGTTAGCGCAAAAAATGTGAAATATTTTCAACTAAAAATAAAAACATTGAGAACTTCAAATCTTGATATAGCTCCACATATCATCATGTGTTTTAAACTTCCTCAAATCCAATACATTAACAGGAAAAAATGTCCCATTCTTTGCCAATGTGCCAAGAAAGCTCTTTAACTCTTTAACAATTGATTTAGTAGGACCAATGGGCTTGTTCAAATCATCTAGCACGATGCGGTTGCGCTCACTCCGACCATGTACGCTTTACATTTGTGTTCCACCTCTTTTTCTTTTGTTAGTGGAATGGCCTACAATATCCTGAACAAGAGTTAAAAACCCCAATTGTAAAACTAGTAAATCGACATATTTGATCTTGGGCGAGAATTATGCCCAAGTGATGCTCCCGAATGCTTCATTTGCATCTTGTTTATCTATCGTTATTTGTGTATTCTCATGTGATTTGTAGTTAAAATGTAAATTTATACTAACCAACATGATTAGTGTTGTTTTGCAGAAAAATGTAATTTTGAAGCTAAGATACATGTTGATAAAAATCGGGAATGGACTTGGAAGCGACGGTGGAAAAGGTCAAGGAAGAAACGTAAAATAAGAGGCTCCGCGATGGGCCGTGTCACGCTGCCATCGTGAAGGCATTTCTGCCTCAGGTGATTTATTTTGGTCAATTCCAGTGAAGGTCCGCGTCATGGAGGCAATGCCATGCGATGCAACCCGTGGCATTGGGTACATTGACCAAGGACATCAACTTACAGTAAAGGTTGACGGCTACACGCCGTGGTACATGGCTGGCTCCGGCGTTTGCATGTCGTGGCACGGCGAGTAATTGTTGAGGACCTGATTCCAGAGAGGGGTCCGCGTTACCTTCCGTGGCACGGAGGAGGTGCTCCGCGATGCACTCCGTGCCCGTTGTATTGTCCGGGAAAAATTCTCACCGATTATAAATAGCACACTAAGGTTTATTTTTAAACATTCGACTTAGATTGAGCAAGAGCGTGGGTTACGGCGGTTGAGGACGAAAATTCTTGGTTCTTCTCTATCTCTTTCCTTTATTTCAATTGTTTGTATGATTTATACTCATTTGATGATGTTTAATCCACAAATGAGTGGCTAAGTCACTGTAGCGAGGTTAAGAACATTTGTAGTGGAATGTAATTGTTGATCATTTGGTTTTTCATCTTTTCTTCAATGGTTGTTCTATCAATTCTTGTTCTTACTGCATTAATGTTTGGCCAACATTAATGTATATCTAAAAATCAATTTCGATTTTGAAAAAGAAAAGAAGATTGGAAAGTTGTGATCGAGTAGAGGATATGATCTCTTCTTAGTTTGGGAAAATTGAGAATTGATTTACATTCGGAATAGAAATATATGCGAAAGTCGTATTAGTCAATTGAGGAATCGGTTTTGTATGGCTAGAACATGAAATTCTTTTATCACAAAATGTAGGTTGAAGGTTCATGATTCTTAAGTTGGGTAGGATAAAGTTTCAATCCATAGGCAATAATTCTTGACTAACAACCGAAGGAAGATTAGCTGAATTGTATCGAATCGGTACTTCCTGCATCAATGGGTTTTAGCCTCAACTTACTCATTACTATAGTTCGGACTCACTTTATAATTTTGTCCTTGGAATTAGTATAGATTAGGAAACTATACTCTCAAATCTTATTTAAATTGTTGTACGCATTTTTAAAGTAATAGTTCATTAACACTTAAGTTGAATATTACCTTAGTTCGATCCTGTGGGATCGATATACTTGGCTTACTCTACCCAGTTTTACTACTTGTTCGACCACGTGCACTTGCGTGTAGTTGCAAAACGAACCGAACAGGCTGGCGCCGTTACCGGGGACTGGCAATTGGTAAAATTGTTTTTCTTGGTGTTAGTTTACAATTTCTATATTAGTGCGACAACTTGATCTTGCTTGTCTTTTGCGAGATATTGAATTACATTGAACAGCTTGGAAGGGCTAAGGAGCTGGTGGATTCATACTAGAGACAAGGAGCTGGTGGATTCATACTTAGAGCTGGAAAGACAATTCCATCGTCAAAGAAGAGAAGCTCTAGAGAAGAAGCTGCAGTTGCTCAGACAAATAATCCTGGAGCAACAATAGAATCCACCACTTGTAAGGGCAGTGTTAGTGCCCGAGGAAATGGCAGCTAGGCTGGTTCGTGAAGTGGCAATCCCACATGCTATAAATGTTACATCAAGTATTCGCAAACCTGAGCCAGGAGGGAGGTTTGAGCTGAAATAGAATATGGTGCAATTGCTACACACCAGCGGGCAATTCACAGGTCTCCCTCACGAGGATCCACAATAACATCTCTAAAACTTTTTGGAGATAAGTGACACTTACATTCCCACTGGAGTATCATCCGATTACGTAAGGCTTACATTATTCCCATTTTCCTTATTGGAAGAAGCAAAGAGGTGGTTGAAAGCTGAACTACCTAACTCTATCACCACTTGGGATGATCTTGCAAGAAAATTTTTGATACGGTTCTTTCCATCTGGTAAAACAGCAAGACTTAGAAGTAAGATTCTAAGTTTTAAACAAAGAGAGGGGGAGAATCTGTATCAAGCTTGGGAAAGGTTTAAATCTATGTTACGGGATTGTCCTCACCATCACCAGTCCAA
>JACEIK010008098.1:12782-22989 GCA_018107945.1 Datura stramonium
GATTAGTTCTTGTTTTTGTAGGTTTAAAATGAATGTGAGGAACTAATCTATGATTTGGTGAAGTAGAGGAATGGAATCGGAAGCGAATTACAAAAGTCGGAAAGGAACCATGCCTTGGCAAGGCTGGCTGCGCCAGGCAGCGTGCCACGCTGTGCGTGTGCCACGCCCAGCATCGTGCCACGCCAATGCCAGGCGCGAGAAGAAGGCAGCAAGCAGATGACCTGCGCGCCAGCGCCGTGTCACGCGGGCCATCGCGCTACACGGGCAGCGTGCCACGCCGGCCATCGCGGCAAGCCTCAGCCTAATGTCATCCTAAGGCGATTTCCAGTGTGCATTCGCATTACCTCCGTGTCACGGAGGCAGTGCTCCGCGATACACGCCGTGACACGGAGCCATTCCATGACAGGCATAATTTTGTACAATTCTCATTTACTATAAATAGGCCCCTTAGCTCCTAAAATCATGGAGACACAATTTATTTCTGAAAAACTGCCAAGGAGTGAGGGAGATGTGGGAGAACTCACCTAGGGTTCATCAATTTCATCTTCTCTTCTACCAATTCTTGTAAGTATTTTTCTTTAATTATGTTTTCTTGTAACATGAGTGGCTAGAACCCTCCCTCTAGGGTTGAAGCCACAAGATATGATTGGGATTTTGCAATTTTGTTTTGGTTTTAAGTTATTGATTGTTGTTTTGTCTTGCATTCTTAATTATGGTTGTTTTTATGATTAATCACCATGAAAACACACACGTTACGCGTAGGTAAATGCTTGAGAACGCAAACCTAGGCAAGAACAATAAGAATGTAGGAAGCAAGTTCTTTTCTTTTGATAAGATTTTGTGGTTAGGATAGGAACATACCTAATACCTTGCTTGGTTGATAAAATGGGAAGATAGAAAGACACCATCTTAGAATTTTACTCCACCACTTGTAAGAGTAGTTGTGAAGCTAAGTTTGGTTAAATGGTTAGAGGTACGGAAGTACCCAAATTAATGGCATAACCCCATAAACCACATCCACGTAGTGAATTTCCCATGAACTAGAAATAACATCCTCGCTCAACAATGTAGTAGTGAGGCTATTTTGTCATGTTTAGAGGTTCGGAAGACCATGAACATGCAATTTTAATTATGTGAGATCACAATTGATAGTTTCATACTTAAACCAATGCAAATCGTAGTATCGCATGATTATCCGGCTTTAACTCTAGTTGCTCCTTGAATTAATTTAGAGTATTTCGTTGACCACCCCTAGACTTAATTAACTCTACCGAAAACTTCTATAATCAACACTTGCGGCATTTAGTATCACACTTGAACTTGATAGTTAGCTGAATTGGTCCAGTCCCTGTGGGTTCGACATCCGGCTCTNATAGTTAGCTGAATTGGTCCAGTCCCTGTGGGTTCGACATCCGGCTCTTAAAAAGGGCCACTATATTACTTGTACGACCCGTACACTTGCGGGCACAACATCGTGGTCCATGCCACAACCTGTTAGGTGACCCGTGGTTCAGGATAGTTTGAGGAATTAAGATTTGGGTAGTGTTGGCGACGGGTGGGTCACCATGGGTCGTTGGGTACACCACGAGTCGTGGTGTCCCTCGTGGTGACCAATAGGAGGTTCTAGGCAGTGCACCTCACGATTGTGACCACGAGTCATGGCCACTGGGCACGACCCATTAGGTCCCTCATGGGGGGGCCTGACAGTCAGTTTTCCTGCGAATTTCCTAAGGGTTTTTCAGTAATTTTTTAATCTCCTAGACTCTATACGTCATTTTGGTATATTTTAAGGGAATTTAGAGGGGTTAAACGGTTTCCTTCCTTATTTTCCCCATTCAGACTTCCAGAAAACAACATAGGATTTCTCTCAGAGCACTTTAGAGCAAGAACTAGGGCATTCCATTTCTCCTCGATTTCTCAAGGAAAATTTTTGAGCTCTTCACCAGGTATGTGGGAATTCAACAAGGGAATAGTTCTTCCCTTGTGTTCCCAAAATCTTTCTTAGTTTTCTCTATCAATTCTAGCCCTGACACTTTCGAATGTGATGAAATTATCAGTCAAGACCTCACTTAAATCATGTGAAATATCATTTATGTTAATTGTTGATGTTTTTCCACCAGTTTGTGACTATGTTGCTGCTTATTCCTGTAGTGTGAAATCTATCCCTAGTCTTGAATTCCGAGAAATTAGAATCTTGCAATAGTGTTTAAATATCGAAATTTTGCTTGATTCTATCAGTGTTAAGAACTCCCATGTTGTTGATTGTATTGAAAATCAATCAGACCATTGTCAATTCGGTTTCAGTCAAAATGCTAGAATATCCAATATTAGTTAGAAATGTCAGCTGATCAGTTTGACTAGAGAGATTCCCGAGGTGTCAATAGTACGTCCCAGTTATCAAAATCAGATTCAAAACTCAGTTTTAGTGGTTCACTATGCGGCTATGAAACTTTTAGATAAGCAGCTCTAACCAGCCGTGGGACCCCAGTTTTTTATTACATCTTGTTCTTTAGACGGTTACGACGCTCCCATATAAGCAGCTTTGACCAGTCTTAGAACCCAGTTCCAAAATCCGATATGATAAGAATCTCAGGGTGCTTCTAGATAGGTATTCCTTACTAGTCTTTGACCCCAGTTTTGAACTATCAGCTTAGTATTCAGTCTAGGACTATTCAGTAAGAGTAGGAATTAGCACCGAGTGGACCGGGGTTCCAGCGCACCCAGGTTTCCAGAACTACATTGCCACTGTAGGTTATAGTTTTATTATCCTCATGGCCCTAGAATCTTGTGATCACCCAGTTCATGCCTCTATACCTTGGCAAGGTATATTGGTCCTACCGATGGGTTGTGTACATCGGACTCCACGCCTAGCTCACGTGGTTATATGTCGGTTATAGACTCTTCCACTAGTCAGCTCAGCTCAGTTTCAGATTAGTTCAGATCAATACCTCAGATTTAGGGCATATTCTTGACCATCAGACAGGGTCTTTTAGACCATCATAGTTATTTCAGTTATTCAGTTCAGTAGCTTCGTTTGGTCATTGCATGTCTTTTCAGTTAAGTTATTTCATTTCTTGTGTATGATTTCTCTCACTTACTTAGTACATTCAAAGTACTGACGCATACTTTTATGCATTATCATTTTATGATACAGCTTGCGATCTCCGTCTCAGCGTCGCTAGACAGTCGCTCTCAAAAGACTTTAGCAGTCCTAAATGGTGAGTCCTCATTTTTCAAGGACGAAGATTATTTTACTTAGTTTTGCTTCTTCTATTTAGATTTGGAGTTAGCTGTGGACCTATCCCAGCAACTCATCAGTTGTAGTGGCTTTCAGAAGCAGATTTAGTTTTCAGACTTGTAGTTTTTTCCAAATGTTTTCGAACATTATGAATCAGCTTTATTATCCTAAATGTTTATATTTTTTATTTAAACTTCCGCTATATATATTTATAAGTTTTACTTAGAATGCCAGTGTATGACAGACTAGGGGTTGACTTTTTGTGACTCCAAGTACCGTATCCGTCCAGAGTGTAAGCTCGGGGGGTGACAAACTTGGTATCAGAGCCCTAGGTTTAGAGTATCCTCAGATGTCTGAAAGCCGCATCGAGTAGAGTCATTTTCATGGGTGTGAAGCATTCCACACTTATGACGGGGAGGCTACCAGATGTTATTAGGAAAACTCCCATTATTTCATACTCTTTATCGTGCGTTGAAATTCAGTTCCAGAATCATTCTCCTAACTCGTGCTCTATTTCTTTTCAGTGAATCATGCCTTCGTGACGTGGTAACAGAAGAAGGGTAGGTAATATTCACCGACCTACCCCGATAGCCCCTCAGGACAACTCAGTGTCTACCGTAGAGTTCAGGGCGGCTATCCAGCTGCTTGCTCAAATGGTTACAAACCAGGTGAACCAGCAGGTGGTTCCCATCAATAATAATGGGTTCGCAACATCTTCCTGAGTTCGGGACTTCACTTGGATGAACACTCCGAATTTTCACGGATCTAAGGTGGGAGAGGAGCCACAAGAATTTGTAGATGAGATAAAAGAGATCACCTAAATTATGGGTGTCACTCCCTCAGAGAGTGCCGACTTGGCTTCCTACCGGATGAAAGGGGTATCCCTGGTCTGGTACGAACAGTGGAAGGAGGGGCGGCCAGCGGGAGTCGAACCGGTAGAATGGGAGGAGTTCACTAGAGCCTTCTTAGATTCTTCCCTCGGGAGCTCAGGGAGGAAAAAATAGCGGAGTTCATGAATCTGAGATAGGGAAACCGGACAGTAGAATAATATGCTCTGGAGTTCACTAGGTTGTCCAAATACGCTCCAGAGATGGTGGCCAAGCCAAGGGCTCGCATGTTGAAGTTTGTGAATGGGGTGTTGAACCTAGTCCTCAAAGAGTACATGACAACAATGCTAATTAAGGATATTGACCTCTCCAGCCTGATTGTCTATGCCCAGCAGATTGAGGCAGAAAAATTGAGGGTCAGGGAGAGAAAGAATAAATGGGAAAGGACTGGCCAATCAGATTATGGCCACCAGACGTCTGGCGGTAGTAGCAGCCCACAACAACAGCCGCAGCAGGCTCCAATACCCAACTCAGCTAGCGTCCCTACCTTTCGGTACCGTCAGGATTGGAGCGGTGGACCATCTGACTCTCAATTCCAGAGCTACAGTGCCAGCAACAGGTATCCATATTACCCTAAGTGTGGCAAGAACCACCTAGGAGAGTGTCTTTAGGGTCGAGAGGGTTGTTTTGGTTGTGGACAGCTTGGTCATCGACTTAAGAAATGTTCGTCAGCAGGACGAGAAAGGTCACAATCCACTACCTCAGCAGCTCCAGCAGGTCGACCAGCTCAGCAGTCCAATACATCAGGTACGGATGTTGGTCAGTGCCAAAACCGTTTTTATGCATTATCATCTCGTCAGGATCAAGAGAGCTCACCTGATGTGGTCACGGGTATGTTACGTATTTTACACCAAGATGTATATGGCCTACTTGATCCAGGGGCCACACTATCATTTGTGACTCCCTAGGTAGCATCCTGGTTCGATATCAGTCTAGAGGTCCTCTGAGAACCATTTTCAGTCTTCATTCTAGTTGGCGAGTCAATTAGAACCAGTCGGGTGTATAGAAACTGCCCAGTCTCTATCTTCAATAAGGTCATTCCAGCTGATCTTGTAAAATTAGACATGGTCAATTTTGACTTCATCCTGAGCATGGATTGTTTACACATTGGCTATGCCTCAGTTGATTGCAAAACTAGAGTCGTCAAAATTCAGTTTTCCAAATGAGCCAATGTTAGAGTGGACGGGCAGTAGTTCAGTGCCTAAGGGTCGGTTCATTTCCTACCTTAAGGCCCAAAATATTATTTCTAAAGGATGTATCTATCATCTAGTTCGGGTCAAAGATTCGAACTATCCAGTCAGTCCCTGTTGTCAATGAATTTCCTGATGTGTTCCCCGAAGATCTTCCCGGTGTTCCTCCTGAATGAGAAATCGACTTCGGTATAGATCTTCTCCTAGATACTCATCCCATCTCCATCCCTCCTTATAGAATGGCTCCAATTGAAGTTAAGGAGTTGAAGGAGAAGCTAAAAGACCTTCTGATAAGGCAGTATCTCTCCTTGAGGTGTTCCAGTACTATTTGTGCGAAAGGAAGGACGTACTCTCAAAGTGTGCGTCGATTACCGTCAGTTGAATAAGGTCACTATCAAGAACAGGTATCCCCTACCCAGAATTGATGACTTGTTCGACCAACTTTAGGGAGCCAGTTGTTTCTCCAAAATAGATATCAGGTCGGGGTATCATCAGTTAAGAGTCAGAGAGTGTGACATACTGAAAACAACTTTCAGGACTCGGTATGGTCAGTACGAGTTTGTGGTTATGTCCTTCGGACTAACAAATGGCTCTGCAGCCTTTATGGACCTGATGAACAAATTCTTCAAGCGGTATCTTGATATGTTCATCATTGTATTTATCGATGACATTCTGGTAAACTCCAGAAATGAGGAAGAGCATGCTAATCACTTTAGGATAGTGCTTCAAACACTCATAGACCGCCAGTTGTTCGCCAAGTTCAAAAAATACAAATTTTGGTTGAAGTCCGTGGCTTTCCTGGGTCATGTGGTCTCAGGTGAGGGCATTTAGGTTGATCCTCAAAAGATAGTAGCATTGAAACACTGGCCCAGACCTACCTCCCCAACTAAAATCAGAAGTTTCTTGGGTCTATCCGGGTATTACCGACGTTTTGTGGAAGGTTTTCTTCTATAGATTCCCCTCTGACTAGGCTGACTCAGAAGAAGGTGAAATTTCAGGGGTCAGATGCATATGAGAAGAGTTTCTAGAAATTAATAACTCAACTCACTACCGCTCCAGTATTGACCCTACCGTAAGGATTAGATGGGTTTGTAGTTTATTGTGACGCTTCTAGAGTTGGACTCGGTTGCGTTCTAATGCAGCGGGGCAAGGTGATAGCCTACGCCTCCAGACAGCTCAAAGTTCATGAAAAGAATTATCTGACTCATGACTTGGAGTTGGCAGTGGTGGTGTTTGCGTTGAAAATATGGAGACACTATCTATACGGGGCTCACGTAGATGTTTTTACCGATCACAAGAGCCTTCAGTATGTATTCGGTTAAAAAGATCTAAATCTTCATCAGAGAAGGTGGTTAGAGCTCCTGAAGGATTATGACATGAGCGTGATATATCACCCGGGCAAAGCCAATGTAGTGGCGGATGCCCTGAGAATGGTGTCTATGGGGAGTGTGGCCCATGTGGAAGAAGGCAGAAAGGAACTGGTGAAAGATATTCGCCGACTAGATCGGTTAGGGGTGCAGTTGGTTTACTCAGCTAAGGGTGGAGTGGTAATGCAAAGTGGGTCAAATTCCTCTTTGGTTGTTGAAGTTAAGTCCAAACAGGATGAAGATTCCATCTTACCTAAACTTAAGGAAGAGGTTCTTATAAAAGAGGTTGAGGCTTTCTCCAAAGAGGGAGATGGTGTGCTTCGTTACTAGGGTAGATTGTGTGTACCGAATGTCGGTAATTTGAGATAGAAGATACTGGCTGAAGCACAAATATCGAGATACTCCATCCACCCTGGTGCCACTAAAATGTACCGCGATTTACGGGATATTTACCGATGGAACGGCATGAAGAGAGACATCGCTGAATTTGTAGCTAAGTGCCCGAATTTCCAGTAAGTCAAAGTAGAGCACCAGAGACCGACATGTATGACTCAGGATATCAGCATACCCATGTGGAAGTGGGAAGAAGTAAATATGGACTTCATTATGGGTCTACCTCAGACTCATCGGCAGGATGATTCTATCTGGGTAGTAGTAGACCGGATGACTAAGTCAGCGCACTTCCTCCCAATTAAAACTATAGATTCAGCTAAGGACTATGCTAGGCTTTATATCGGGGAGTTGGTCACACTTCATGGGCTGCCATTATCCATTATCTTAGACAGAGGTACCCAATTCACCTTGCATTTCTGGAAGTCTTTTCAAAAGGGACTTGGTACCCAAATCAAGCTCAGCATAGCTTTTCACCCGCAAAAAGATGGGCAAGCTGAGCAGACCATTCAGACCCTAGAAGATATGTTGAGAGAATGCGTGATCAATTTCAAGGGCATTTAGGACGACCACTTTCCTCTTATAGAGTTTGCATACAATAACAACTACAACTCCAACATCCAGATGGCCCCGTTTTAGGCATTGTATGTTAGGAGGTGCAGATCTCCTATTGGGTGGTTTGAGGTTTGTGAAGCTACTTTAATCGATCTAGACTCGATTCATGAAGCTATGCATAAGGTACAACTCATCATAGAAAGATTGAAAACAGCTCAAAGCCATCAGAAATCCTATGCTGATGTGAGGAGAAGAGAATTGGAGTTAGTTGTGGATGACTGGGTTTACCTGAAAATTTCACCCATGAAAGGGTAATGAGATTCGGAAAGAAAGGAAAGCTCAGTCTGAGATATGTGGGATCCTACAGAATTCTTAGACAAATTGGTAAGGTAGCTTATGAGATGGAATTACCTTCAGAGTTGGCATCTGTGCACCCAGTATTCCATGTGTCACTATTGAAGAAGTGCATCAGTGATCCAACTTCAATTGTGTCATTGGATAGTGAGGAGTGAAAGATAGTCTCTCATACGAAGAGGTCCCAGTCCTAATTCTTGACCATCAGGTTCGTAAGCTAAGGAACAAGGAGGTAGCTTCAGTCAAGGTCTTATGGAGAAATCAACAGGTTGAGGGATCTACGTGGGAGACCAAAGCAGATATGATGGCCAGATACCGCTATTTGTTCCCTTCCGGCTTAGTCTTATTTTAAGGTATCAATTTTCTCCCCAAAACTGCTTTTAGTTTGTGTGTTTCAGTTTACTTCATATAAATGAATATGTGTATGATTAGTGAATTCAGTTCAGACTTGTGATTCAGTTCAGAGGTAATCATTCCGCTAGTTTTCAACTTTCATGATCAGTATTTGTGGATAAACAATTGGCATTCTCTGTTTTCATGTGTGTTTTTCAAAATTTGAGGAAGAATGTTCTCAAGGGTGAAATATTGTAATACCTCAGAAACTCAAAGACTAGACCCGGGACTCTGTGCTTAGTTGAAAATTTGGAAAATAGGGTGACCACGAGTCGTGATCAACACCACGAGTCTTGATGTGACACGTGGTCAAGAACAAACATAAGATCGGGAAAAATGTTAACCAGTGAACCTAATGACTAGTCACCACGAGTCGTGGTCGATGCCACAACCCGTTAGGTGACCTGTGGTGCAGGATAGTTTGAGAAATTATGATTTGGGTAGTATTGGCGACGGGTGGGTCACTACGGGTCGTTAGGTACACCAAGAGTCGTGGTGTCCTCGTGGTGACCAACAAGAGGTTCTAGGCAGTGCACCTCACGATTGTGACCACGAGTCGTGGCCACTAGGCACGACTCATTAGGTCCCTCGTGGGGGGCCTGACAGTCAGTTTTCCTGCGAATTTCCTAAGGATGTTTTAGTAATTTCCTAACCTCCTAGACACTAAACTACGTTGTTTTGGTATATTTTAAGGGAATTTAGAGGGGTTAAATGGTTTCATTCCTCATTTTTCCACATTTAGACTTCCAGAAAACAACGTAGGGTTTCTCTCAGAGCACTTTAGAGCAAGAACTAGGGCAGTCCATTTCTCCTCGATTTCTCAAGGAAAATCTTTGGGCTCTTCACCAAGTATGTGGAAATTCAACAAGGGAATAGTTCTTCCCTTGTGTCCTCAAAATCCTTCTTAGTTTTCTCTATCAGTTTTAGACATGAAATTTTTAAATGTGATGAAATTATCTATAAAGACCTCGCTTAAATCATGTGAAATATCATTTATGTTAATTGCTGATGTTTTTCCACCAGTTTTTCACTATGTTGCTGCTTATTCCTGTAGTGTGAAATCTAGCCCTAGTCTTGAATTCCGAGAAACTAGAATCTTGCAATAGTGTTTACTTATCGAAAGTTTGCTTGATTCTATCAGTGTTAGGAACTCTCATGTTGTTGATTGTATTGAAAATCAGTTAGACCATTGTCAGTTTGATTTCAGTCGAAATGCTAGAATATCATGTTTTATTTAGAAATTTCAACTGATTAGTTTGACTACAAAAATTCTCGAGGTGTCAATAGTACCTCCTAGTTATCAGAATCAGATTCAGAACTCAGTTTTAGTGGTTCACTAGGCGGTCATGACATTTTTAGATAAGCAGCTCTGACCAACCTTAGGACCCTAGTTTTTTATTACCACTTGTTCTTTAGACGGTTACGACGCTCCCAAATAAGCAACTCTAAACAGTCTTAGAATCCAGTTCCAGAATCTGGTCCGATAAGACTCTCAGGGTGCTTCGAGATAGGTATTCCTGACTAGTCTTGGGCCCCAGTTTTGAGCTATCATCTTAGTATTCAGTCTAGGACTATCCAGTAGGAGTAGGACTTAGGACCGAGCGGTCCAGGTTTCCAGCGCACCTAGGTTCCCAAAACTATGTTGCCACCGTAGGTTACAGTTTTATTGGTCTCATGCCCCAGACTTTTGTGATCACCCAGTTCATGCCTCTATACCCTGGCAAGGTATATTAGGTCCTACTGATGGGGTGTATACATCGGACTCCACGTCTAGCTCACGTGGTTATATGTCAGTTATAGACTCTCCCACTAGTCAGCTCAGCTCAGTTTTAG
>JACEIK010008098.1:32127-53112 GCA_018107945.1 Datura stramonium
TCCTCCTCGCTCCGGGAGTATATCAATATGTCGTCAATGAACACGATCACGAACATATCCAAGTATGCCTTAAATACCCTGTTCATCAAATCCATAAAAGTTGCAGGGGAATTGGTTAGTCCAAAAGAGATAACAACGAATTCATAATGGCCATACCGGGTTTTAAAAGCGGTCTTTGGGATGTCACTCTCCCGAACCCTGAGCTGGTGATACCCGGACGTGAGATCTATCTTAGAGAAGTATTTGGCACCCTGAAGCTGGTCGAATAAGTCATCCATCCGGGTTAAAGGGTATCTATTCTTGATGGTGACCTTGTTCAACTGTCTATAGTCAATACACATCTGTAGGGAACCATCTTTCTTCAGAACGAACAACACTGGGGCACCCCATGGGGACTTACTCGGTCTAATGAAATGCTTATCTAGAAAATCCTTCAACTGCTCCTTTAACTCTTTTAGTTCGGCTGGGGAAATACGGTAAGGAGGGATTGATATGGGTTGCATATCAGGCAATAGATCAATTTCAAAATCAATATCCCTCTCAGGAGGAACACCTGGTAGGTCATCTGGAAATACCTCGGGATATTCACACACCACCAGGACTGACTGAATGGTCGGGGTCTCAGATGTGACATCCTTAACCCTAACCAAGTGGTAAATACAGCCCTTGGAAATCATTTTTCTGGCCTTAATATAGGAGATAAAGTGACCTACAGGTACTGCCGAACCACCCCTCCATTATAAAATCAGTTCACCAGGAAACTGAAACTCCATTTCCCGAGTTCTACAGTTAATAGAAGCATAACATGCAAACAACCAATCCATGCCTAAGATGATGTCAAAATCAGTCATAGCCAATTATACTAAGTCTGCGGAGGTAACCTTATGTAATACTGTAATAGGGCAACCTCTATATACCCTCCTCGCTACGACTGAATCACCAATCAAGGTAGAGACAGAAAATGGTCTGGACAAGATTTCAGGACTGACTCCAATGTAACTAGCAATGTAAGGTGTCACGAAAGATAATGTGGACCCCGGATCTAATAAAGCATAAGCATCAATATGATAAACTCGCAACATACCCGTAACCACATCGAGAGAAGTCTCCTGCTCCTATCGAGAGCCTAGTGCATAAAACCGGTTCTGGCGCTGACCGCCAGCTGAGCTAGTCGGAGCACCCTGCTGAGTCTGACGTGCTATTAGGACGGCTGAACTGGCTGCTGAAGTTCGGGCTCCACTACCCCCTGACCTAGCTTCAGGCAATCCCTAAGTCTATGTCCAGGTTTGCCACGCCCAAAACAAGCATCTGAACCCACCAAGCATTTCCCTTGGTGGTTCTTGCCATAAGTAGCACAAGATGGGAAGGTGCGCTCTGTGTGTATGCTGTTCTGACTCCTCGAACCTGAGGCCCTGCTCCTCTGACCATCTTGTGTCCTGGATGGAGTACTGGATGAAGATGGTGTTGGTGCAATGGACCTGTGTTGGGACTGCTGGTGGAATTCACCCCTTGGCTTAGGCTGGGAGAACCTATGGCTATTAGTTCTGGCCCTCTTGGCCTCTCTCTGCCTCATATGAGTTGCTTCCATCTACTGATCATAGAGCACTATCTGTGGGTAGTCCATATCTTGATGAAGCATGGCGGTTCTACAGTCCTTGTCCAGATACTCAGGTACTCCCTGCATGAACCTGCTCACTCGCGCCCTTTGGTCCACCACTAACTCCGGGAATATTTTGACAAGCGAGTAAACTCAAGTGAATATTCCAGCACCATCATATTTCCTTAATTAAGGTTTACAAACTCAATTTCTTTCGGTTCCCTCATCTCCCGAGGGAAGAACCTATCGAAAAAGGCTATGCGAAACTCATCCCAGCTGATAGGGCCTGCTCCCCCTGCCCTGCTATCCCTCCATTTCTTAAACTAAATGCACGCGACCTCCTTCAGCTAATAAGAGGCCAAATCAACACACTCCTCACTTGTCACTCCCATGACCTGAGTGACCTTCAAAATCCCTTCGATGAACTCGTATGGATCCTCGTCCACCTTTGCCCCTGTGAACTCGGGAAGGTTCATCCTTAGAAAGTCCCTAATCCGAGTTGTCGTTGCATTGCCGTTCTGAGGAATATGCACAACAGCTTGTTGGTTGACCTGAGCGGTCAAATCCTGCGCCAACATTTGAATCGCCGCCCGAAACTCAGCGTGGGCAGCTGGCTCAGGCGCCTGGGGCTCCTGAACAAGTGGGGCTTGCTGACGCCCATCATCATTTCCACCCCCGTGGCCTTCATCATTTTTGTTCCTCCTTCTGATTATCCTTCTGGAAGCCATAAGTTTCTGCAATCGCGAAACGCACATATTAAAAAGAGGGAGAGATTTTGACCGCACGACAAAGATCATGAAAGAAGGGAACATTTCCTAGAACGTTCAGTAGCTTCTTCTTCATAAGTGTGGAGCGTTTCACACTCATGAAAAAGACTCTACCTAACATGGCTTTAAGACTCCCTAGGACACATCTAAACCTATGGCTCTAATACCAAGTTTGTCACGACCCGAGAGTACATCCGGATTGTAGACATGGGACAAGGAGCCCCGAGAGACCCCAAGTCAACCCATGGCGTGAGCACAATACTAATTCATTCATAAAAGGTGGAAGACTTAACTTATCAATAATAAGCTAACTAAAAATCATATCATGAATTGTAAAGAACGACAAACCGAAATACATCCATCAATGAAAAATACTACACATAAGTCTGAAAGCCTCTAATCATAAAAAGGCGAGTTGAAGGGACAAGACCCCAACTAACCCAAACATTCTGAAAACATAAGATAATTTAACAAATCCGAACATGAAGCCCTCGGATCATGAGGACTCACCACTGGAGATTTAGCAGAACTGAGCACGAATTAGGGACGATGCTGAGTCTGCGAACCAGATCCTAAAAATATAGGGGTCAGTACTCGGAAAGTACTGAGTATGTAAGGTATGCAACACAATTCTTAACAACATAAAAGTTATAGGAGTGGGGACATCATGATCATAAAATTGAAACCATAAGTAAATCATAAGGCTCAATATTTTCAAAAATATTCATAAACTCGTCAAAGTCATAACATGTGGGGAAAACATTTCATAAATCATAACTTGAGAAAAAAGAACATAATCATGCATATTTTAAAACCATGAGGAACAATGGGAGATTTCTATAACCGACATACTCCACATGAGCACAAATGAAGTCCGACTTGTACACCTAGTCGGGAGGCCGTTCATACCTTGCCAAGGGTATGAACCATAAAGGCATGATATCACTCATGAAGGCCCCGTAGGGCATAGGGGACAATCACTGAGGAGGTCCCAAACATGATCCTATGGTGGCACGTAGTTCTGAGATTCAGGGAGTAACCTAGGTTCCAAACCTACTCGGTATTAAGTACTACTCCCAAAACATGCAACGTGCGCATAGAAATTCATACATGACATGCAT
Source organism: Datura stramonium (assembly GCA_018107945.1). Taxonomy (NCBI): domain Eukaryota; kingdom Viridiplantae; phylum Streptophyta; class Magnoliopsida; order Solanales; family Solanaceae; genus Datura; species Datura stramonium. Next base: position 35,613 of record JACEIK010008098.1, read on the forward strand.
GGCTAGTTAGATAGTGAGAATTATATCATGCTTGCAAATTCATAATCCTAGCCATGGAATTGGGCCCGTGAGTCGGCCAAGAATCATAGTTTATAAACCACAAGCGACATGTGGGCATTGCCCAAAATTTCAAACATACTTGTAATACTTAAATTTATAGGAAACGTGATCATAATAACATGAGTAATTGATAACATGCTTGAATTCAAGAGTTCATATATCATGCTTGAAAATCACCATAGCTATGAGTTTCACTAAAAACCCCATGATTTGGGGACATAAGCTTTTAAGAATTAATTTATCAAATATTGAGTAAAATAGGTGGAAACAACCTAATATTTCAACTCATAAGTTTAGACATACTACATCATACTCATATAAATTTTTGAGGAAACATGCATTAGGAGTTATGACCCATCAAAAGTTGGTAGCTTAAACGTAGAGTTAGGGAGAAATTGGGCATGGGTAGGGACTAAATTACCCATTCAACACCCCACATACCTGGAATTTCGAGTCTCCCAACTTCTTTGAAAACCCTATTTAGACTCTTGAAGAATTTTGGGGAAGACACTTGAATTCCCTTTCCTCCTTCCTCTCAAATCTTATATGAATAGAAATGAAGTTTTTAGGAATGATTCCCCTTCAAAAGACCTGGTCCCGACCTCAAAACGACGTATCTTGTGTCTTAGGAGGGTAGGAAATTACGAGAAGGCCCTTACTAATTCGTAGGAAATAACTGTAAGGTGACCCTAACAGGCGACCTGACGATTCGTTGCCAAGAGCGACAGGTCATCTGGTCTTTTTGCCAAGTCCAGTGGAAATTTTCCTTTGTCTCTTAATGGAGGACATGACGACTCGTCCCTCGGTGATACGACTTGTTACTCCCTTTCATCAAGTACACTGCCTCGTTGTTTAAGAAAATTCAATTGGCTTGGTAACGGCCCTCCTAACAGGTCGTTAGGATTGACGACAACTTGTTAGGTACCATCCGTTAAGTGCACTGGATAGGCCCTACTATCTTACTCTAGGACCACCCCATGACTGACATGATGACTCATGGTGTCTGACCACGAGCTTTTACATCGCCTGTGGGGACCCTGAGTCCCTCATCATCCCAGGCCTTCCCCACGAGTCACTTGACAACTCGTTTGGCCTCTTCACGAGTCGTTAAGTGACCCATTCTGCAACTGCAGCAACATTTTTCAGTTTTTCTCCTGATTCACTTCCGGACATGATCCTTGGGTTCTCGGGGTATAACAAAAATTATCTTGGGTTGCCTCCCAAGTAGTGCCTGATTTAACATCGCGGCACGACACAAGTATCTTGATTACTCAGACTTCATCAAGATACCTGTTGAGACTGTGGTCATATCTTGGCCGCTTGTTTTACCACGCCACCCTGTGACACGTTAGAAAATTAAAAAACAAAAAAATAGGAAATAAAGACTAAAACTTAAACACAAGCAATTAATCTAATCCTAAACCGTATTTCCTCGGCAACGACACCAATTTTTGATAATTCTCAAACCACACTTCTTACTGAAGTGAGAAGAGGACGTTGTCAATAAAGAACCTAACTAGAGGTTGGAATCGATCCCACAAGGAATATGGAAGGATATAGAAGAACGCTAGTGCTTAAGCTTTTGTAGTCAATTATTTTCTAAGTGGGGGGATTTGTAAAATTATTAAGTAACAATATTGAGAAATTGATGGTTGTTTCCAAATTAATGCAATTAACTAGGGTAAGTGTTTCCCATGAATCCTTAACTACTTCGGGTTTTACACTAGTGATCTATCCCAATACTCTACTTATAGAACTAATAACTTAGGTTCATTCAAACGACTGACCAGTCCCTATTGAATGACTATACTCAATTACTCGACCAAGTCTCATGAGCGATTGTAATTTAACCGTTATCAATTTGTTTCAAATATAACTATCCTGCGACCACACTCAAGTGAATACAATGATCATCAAGATCAAACCTTTGTTGTAATTCTCTTTTCCTAATCTCTACCTCTTCAACCAAAGCAAGTAAAGAATTCGGGAACTTCCTAACGTTGCACACCGTTATGAATCGTTAAAGATGAAGAGAATACAATACAAACGTTTAGTATTGGTTTTAAAATCACTTCGTGCAAACCCTAGTTTGTTAATTTACCATGGTTCCCACAACCCTAGTTGTGGTAGTTTTAGCCTATCATGTTCATAAGTAAATTAATAGCTTTCATAAATAAAACTAAAATTTTATACTTACAACAATGATTGGAAGAACCTTCACTTGATTAATGCAAAATCCGGAAGAACAACTTTACAATCGTATCTCAAAATATGTCTTCTCAAATTTATTGTAAACTAAGAACTCCAAGACTAAAAAAACCTTCTCTAAAACTTATGTCTTCACAACTTCAAGACTTGGCTATTACATGAAAATAGAAGGGTATTTATAGTATTTTGATGTTTCCCTTCTTCCTTGATGAATTTGGTTTGGGATTTTAAAGTTCCTTTTCCTAGTTGAAGTAGGAGACCCATTTTTGGCCGTTGGAAACCTTTGCCGCGTTGCTCCTTCCAATGCCGTGTCACCAGTGCTGCGCCGAGGAGGCAGTGCCTCGCGCCTACCAACGCTCAGGAGAAGGCCCGCGTCGCGCCTTCCCACGCGCAAGAATCAGGTCGTGTCGTGCATGCCAATGCGCAGGGAAGATGGGCGCCTCGCGCCTGGCCATGCGTCATTGTTGCTGCACGCCGCACGTCTTGTAGTGCCTGCCTTGCGCGGCTTATCGTGCGGGTGTGGCATTGCACTATTTTTTTCCTCTTTAATTCTTGCTTAGTGCATTCATTCTTCTTCAACTTCAATCCAAATGTTTCAAATACACCCAAATCCATCACTTTTAGCCCTGAAAATATCTAATCACCTGCGTTAGCTAATTTTACAAATATATAGCATAATCTCATGCAAACACACATAATTTGTTCTCAAAACATAGTAAAGTACGGGCAAAAATACATCTATGAAGTGCGTAAATGCGCCCTTCATCAATTTTTCGAGGATTTTATCCTTGGAACTGATTAACCTATTATGTTTTAGATGTGGTCTAGGTTATTTGTATTAACATATTTTTTCTATCGGAATGTCAACTCGATATTCGAACATTTACAGTTGGAATATAAGATTTAGTAACCCCTGAAATGTTAGTAAATGCATCTGGTAATTAATTTACAATATTTTATAAATAAATCAGTTTTTGAACCTCTTGTTCACGTTGATTTGTTTGAGGATCTAAATGAGATACTGATAATGCATTTCAATCTATCTCATTTTTCATCTGCTTATATTCTCCTCTAAATGTTGAGTATACAAATTCATCAAAATAACAATTAGCAAATCTTTTCTTAAATCATTCATAGGTTTCAAATATTTTAGAATAGAAGGAGTTCATACCCAACATATATCCCCAACCTTCTATGGTGATCCATCTTTGTGCATTGTAGTGAGGCAAGGACATATACCACACATTCAAAAAATTTGAAATAAAACATATTTGGTTCCTAGCCAAAAGCCAATTATAATAAGGAGAATTCATGAAAAATGATTGGTCTTATACGCACAAGTGTTGCTACATGCAAAACAGCATGCCCCATGCTGAAATAGGTATTTGTCACGCCCCAAGTCTATATCCTGGACTAGACACGGTACTTGGAGTCACAAGTAACCCCAAGTCAACCCATGGTCTATCATAACACTGGCAATCTAAGTAAAAACATAGCGGAAGCTTTAAAATAATAAAATCATTTAAGAAAACTATATCATAAAGCTTTATACAACTGAAAACAAAACTAAAAATTTGAATCTGTGTCTGAAATCCATCTATATCTGATGAGTTGCTGGGACAAGCCCCCAGCTAACTCTAAAGTCTACTGAATGAAAAAAAACTGAAGAAAAATAAACATCGTCCTCGAAAGATGAGGACTCACCACTTGTGCAGCTGAAAACTCCTGGTTGAGATATGCTAACAGTGCTGAGATTGAGAATCTGCAACTGTATCATAAAATAATATAGCATAAAAGGTATGCGTCAGTACTTTGAATGTACTGAGTAAGTAGGAGAAACCATAACACGGGAATAAAATAACTGAACTGTAAAGACATGCAATGACCAACTGAAATGATGAAACTGAATAAACTATAATATACTGAGATGGTCAAAATGACCCTGTCTGATGGTCAAAGACATGCCCTAACTGAGATGTTGAATCTGAACTAACTGTACTGAACCGAGCAAGCTAACACTGTTCTGAACTGAGCTAATCTGAAATTGAACTGACTAGTGAGAGAGTCTATAACTGACATATAATCCCGTGAGCTAGATATGGAGTCCTATGCATACACTCCATTGGTAGGACCCAATATATCTTGTCAGGGTATAAAGGCATGAACTGGATCATCACAAGTCTAGGGCCATGAGGCCAAAAAAAGTAACCTACAGTGGCAATGTAGTTCTGGGAACCTGGGTGCGCTGGAACCCCGGCCCCCTCTTGGTGATAAGTCCTACTCCCACTGGATGGTCCTAACATGACGACTTCTACCAAGTTGATAGCTCAAAACTGGGGTCCAAGACTAAGTCAGGGATACTTATCTGGAAGTACCTTAAGAGTCTTATCAGACCGAATTTAGAAACTGGTGTTCTAAGACTTGTCAGAGCTGCTTAGTTGGAAGCAACGTAACCTTCTAAAGAACAAACTGATAACTGGAAGTGCTGGTTCTAGGACTAGTCAGAGCTGCTTATTTGAAAGTTTCGTAACCATCTAAAGAACCAACTAAAATCTGATAACTGGAAGTGTTGGTTCTAAGACTGATCAGAGCTGCTTATTTTGAAGTGTCATAACTGTCTAAAGAACCAACTAAAATCTGACAACTAATGTTTGAGTCTAAATACTGGTAACTGGGAGGCACCACTGATACCACAGAAAAAGACTGTAGTCAAATTGATCAGCCGATATTTCTAAAATTACTGAGTAGGCTAGTATTCTGATTGAAACTGGACTAGCATGAACTGACTAAGATAATCAACTGATATTAACAACATGGAAAATCCCAACACTGATAACTGACCATTTTGTAGAACTTTAAGTGTTTTGAGTGTGGGCTGAGACTTTGAGGCTGAATATACCAAGATATTAACTTCTACTCAAGGATCTATGTCAATCAGCTGTAACTCGATAAAAACCTAACATATCAACCTAACATTTCTATTTTGAGTCCAAATCATGCAAGTTCTACCCTAATTTATGATAAGGACCAAGACTAAGGAACCTTCAGCCAATCAGAGGCCTGAGAGTCTAGGAAAATCATAAACATACCTTTTCTTACTCAATTCATGGAATCGTAAATCTAGAGCATAATATAAATTATGGGTTCCTTATTCATTCAAGCTCATATATTCAAATCATACTTTAAACATATATAGTGAAATCATGCTAAAAATCATGTACATACTTCATAAGAACCATATCTTGAAAATAGTGCTAATACATAGTAAAATTCTAGAAAACATACTACCATCATTTCATATACCTAAATCAAGAATTTGGAAGTAATTTCATAACATACGTTGCTTCTTATCATCAGGGTCTTGAAATTCACTGAAGACATATGATGGATCATGCTTAGATTGAGATCTTAAAACATAATAATTTTTTCCTAAAATTTAGTAACTGGGGTTTTACATAAAACTGGGGACACAAAGATGAAAAGAGATTCTTTTTGAAGTCCCACATACTTGGTTGAAGGATTTCTCTAAAGGTCTTGAAGTTGCTGCACCTTGGAGAGGAACCCTAGTTCTCGAGCCTTGATAGAAAAAGAGAAACAGAGAAGAAGGATTAGTGAGTGTTTTAGGATCGAATGAGGGACTAGGCTAGATATTCCCCTTAAAATCATCCCACTAGATACCCAAAACGACATAGTTTAGGAGTTAGGAGCATAGGATTTTATGAGAATACCCTTGGAAATTTGCAGGAAAAATTCATCTGCCAGTCCCCACGAGGCACTCCACGAGTTTTGGGATTGACAATGACTCGTGGTGCCAAGTCGTGGAGTGTACTGGAACTTTTCTCAAAAATCCCTCGAATCTGCTGATGAGTGACTTCACAAGTCATTGTCTGACTTAATGACTCGCAACTCCTTCCGTTACCACTGAAGCCAATACTCCTATTCTTTCATCCCACGACTGACACGACGAGTCGTGACTTTCTACGATGACTCCTTGTCTCCCTTCATCGTCACCACTGCCTCAAGACTGACATTCTTCCGATGACCTTCGTAACGGATCGTTGCCTCACCTAACGGTTCGTGGTCACCATCCATCGTCACTGAAACCTTTATCCTGCACTTCCCTTCGATGACTCTCAGGATGACTCGTCACTAAACTTAATGAATCTTCAAGTCTCCCGTCCCTTGGAGTCTTGACACTTCAGGTTGCTGCTCATGCCAAGGACCCTACGACTTATCTCTTCATCCCACGAGTCATGACGTGGGTCGTTACCTCGAAGCTCTGAATAGGACTTCACTGACTGCTTTCCACGAGTCTCACCACGACTCGTGGAGTCACCTAATGAGTCGTACCACAACTCGTTATGTGGTGAAATTTTTACTTTCCTTCTAAATTCTTTCTTTAATACTGTCTGATCTTAGAAACTTTCGTGGTGTTACAATAGTTTTATCCTCATTAATAATGGTAAAGCTATCAATTGGAGGCATTTAATTAATATTTTTACTAGATCATTTTGGATGAACACGAGCAATCTAATGTTCAACAGTTATTTCAGTGTACATACAATAATCATTAAAGGCCTGAAATGTAAACTCACAAGCATTATCAAGAAGAATTGTCTTTATTGTATAATCTGTAAAAATTTATACTCTTAACCTTATTATTTTAGCCAACAATCTCTCAAAGCTATATTATGAGTTGACAGTAAGCACATATCTGACCATCTTGTAGATGCACCTATCAAGATTATATATATTTAAATGGTCCTTATGAAGGGTGAATTGACCCACATATATCACCCTGTATATGTTTCAAAATTGCAGGAGATTCAATTTCAATTCTTAGTTGTTGATGGTTTAATAACCAACTTTCCTCAAGAACAAGCAACACTAGTGAATTTCTTTGATTGAAGAATCTTTTGGTTCTTTAGAGGGTGCCCTTGTGAATTCTCAATAAATTTGCGTGTCATATTAAAATCGGTATGATCCAATATGTCATGCCGCATGATAAAATCATTAGAACCAGTAAATCTTTTCCTTACAATGCCATGTGATTCAACCATACCAATATTGTATAGTACAACCCAGATGAAAATGTGGGTAATTTTTCATTCACATATATTTTCTCCACCTTTATTATAGTAATATAAAGGTATTCAACTTTTTTTCATTGACAGTCTCAACATGATAGTCATTTTGGCGAATAACCTTGAAACTTAACAAGTTAATTTTAGACTTACTACAACATAGTGCATTGTTAGTAGTCAATATTGTTCCTCCATGTAGTAATAAGATCGCTCTTCCGGAGCCCTCCATCAATTTTGTACTACCACATATTTTATTAACATAAGCTTTATTTATAACCAAATAAGAGATATAATTTTTTCTCTTAGTATCGTGTGAGTTTTTGCACTATTCAGAAAACATATCTCCACTACTCGTCTTGAATCCAAGTAAAAAAAAATAAAATTTTTTATTTATCTTCATAAAAATAAATGTACATCATGATAAATAAGAAGAATAATAATGTAAACTATCAATGCAAAAAAACTTAAATACTTTTTTTAATAGAAAATAAAAGCAACATAAGGAACAATCAAAAACACATAAATAAAATCAATAACATAATTTTATTCCCAATAAAGTATTCAAATTTCAGTTTTGATCCCAAAGAAGTCTTCAACTTTCAAATGAGTAGTATCATTGAGGCTATCAAAATTTTCATCTTTCAAAATCAAATTTGCTTCAGTATTATCATCAGATTTTTGTAAAAACCCTGTCTCAGCATTATTTCTAAAATTCAAGTATGACTCTGATCAGGTATTAGCAGAAGAGGCACCACCTTTATTTGCTTTTTTTTAAAGAATTTTAATAAAGCCTAACAAAATGCTCAGGCACCCGACATTCATTATTTCAATGATTTTCATATCACATTGATGACAATTGCCTTTTGAAGAATTGATTTGACAACTCATATTGTTCTCCCTTTTATGGTGACTACCACCACGATAATTGTTATATCATCTCTTGTCATTGCCACGCCCATGTATATTATTATGGCTCCGATATTTATTTTGTCTTTTTTTAGATTGTCCATGTGCTTCTACCACATTTGTTTTGGTAATGAAACAGTTCCAGTGGGATGGGTTCATGATTTTTCACTAAAAAGGTATTATGTTGCTCAATCACAAGAAAATATGAGATCAAATCAGAATATATTTTAAATCCTCTTTCAAGGTATTTTTGTCATAATACTAAATTTGAGGTATGAAAAGTAATTAAAATCTTTTTCAACATATCTTCATCTTTTATATTTTCTTCATATTATTTTAATTGAAAAACTATTCTGTATACAACTGAGTTATAATCATATACAATTTTAAATTCTGCAAACGTAGCTCATAGCAAGCTCTTGGTAATATCATTGTCTTAAGGTGGTCATATATTTTCTTCAAACCAATCCAGAATTCAAGTGGATTTTCCACTATAAATATATTCAACATTCAATCCCTTGACCAGAAGATGATGAAGGAAAATCATTGCTTTGATTTTGTCCTAACTTGAGGTTGCATTACCTCGTGTAATAATGACACCAAGATCTTTATTGTTTAGGTTGATTTCAGCATCGAGTATCTATGACAGATAATTTTTCTCAAAAATAGTAAGTGGCACAAACTCGCTTCAACAAATTTGACATGATGAAAACTATAATAAATAAATAGGTCAACATGTATTAGTAATAAAATTAACCAATAAACAATAAAATTATTTTAATAAATAATATGCGTAATTTTTTTTTCTAAAACTGTAAGGCTTTCATCAAAATGAAATATTGAAAGCACACAATGCAAATAAATCTGAAATTCATATGAATGAACTATCAAAATCGTCAAAGAGATTTTCTAATCAATTCATAAATTAGTTTTTTTATTTTTTTCATTAAATTTAATGTCACTGTTTGTAAAAAAAAAATAAAAAAATAGCCATGTTATATATTATTCATTACAACATATAAGTCAATTAGCCATGATTGTATAACATATCTATATTCAAAAACTAGATTCCGACAGAAATTAATGGCACAATACAAAATTAAAAGTGCTATGAAGTTAAAGTAAAGGCTTTACCTTGTTCACTTATAACATTAAAAAATCAATACATTCCAGATGACAGAGTGAGGCCCAACTTAAAAAATAGAGTGAAATTAGACTCATGCTAATAACATATTGTAATATTAAGCTGAAAAAAAGATAAATATATAAACTAGAAAAATAGTATTAAATAAAAGGAATAATATAAGATAACGTTCTTTTTAATGAGAAGATAGTGAAGGTGTGAGTATTAATGCACATGTAATGAAAATTATGTTGGTATTATTCTATTTTAGTTAATGAAAAATAAAAAATAAGTTACATATTTTAACTCTTCACAATGTAAAATCCGTAACATCTCTAAATCATATTCTTTTAATAAATTGTTCACATTCATTCAAATGACAGTTCCTTAGTTTGTAGGTACGTTAATGAAAAAATATTATCTTTTCAGAAATTTGAAGTTACATATGTTTATGATAATTTTGTCATTAAAGCATACAAGAGTAATGTTTCATTACTCCATTTTGACTTCTTAGGCTTTCCTGATGAATGAAACCATAGATGGTGTGCCTATTTAAGGAGCATCATTTGTGAACAAAAACTATTACTATTTTTCTCTCATTATCTCAAAAGCTATTTTTCCCAGCTATTTAGTTTTCTGGGCAATTATTTTTTGAAAGCTCCAAACTTTCAGCCACAAGTGAACGTGTTTGAAAGTAGCTGTGGAACCTTGGGGAGCGACCGGCTACAATGATTTGTATTCCTGTCGAGCCAAAATCGCTTTCAAGGCAGTGACTTGCCACGACACAGTGTTGTATTAAGTTGTTTATCGTTGTATTAATTCCTGGTCTATATCAATACTTTAGTATTTTTCCTACAATTTGAAAGCGATTTTGAATACAATATTGATAAATGGCTATTTCCTTGAACAAAACTTTTCCTGATCTATCAAATCTTGAGCCTTTAGACGGAAATAATTCTAAACATTGGCCACAGAAACTTCTAATTTTTTTTGAACAATTAGAAGTGATATTATTGACACCCAATTCCGAACGAAACTAAATATAGAGTAAGCCCTTCGTTCGGATAAATCTCTCTCGACACCGAGAATTCTTTATGTGTTCAGGTTGATTAGAGGTTCGGCTTCCTTCTCCCCCACCTTTTAGCCTTCTGGACCCCTAAAAAAAGTTGTTTAACGAACCTTTTGTTAATAGTTCTAAAACAACTACTGGTTCTAGCACTATTGTGATTATTGATGATGCTAGTAAAAAGAAGTTCGAAAAGGATAACAAAATTGTTAGAGGACATTTGCTGAATCATATGACTAATCCTTTGTTTGATTTATTTGTTACTTATACATTTGCGAAGAAAATATAGGACAATTTGGAAAAGAAATATGGTGCTGACGATGCAGGAAAGAAAAAATATGTTGTCGGACAATGGATTAAGTTCCAGATGGTTGACAATAAGCCAATTATGGAACAAGTTCACGAATATAAGAACTTGACTGTTGATGTTCTCAACGAGGAGATGAAGATGTGTGAGATTTTTCAGGCCAATGTTCTACTTGAAAAATTTCCACCATCTTGGAGTGATTATGAAATCAATTGAAGCATAAGAAAAAGAATTTTACTCTCCAGGAACTAATCAGTCACATGAGGACTGAAGAGGTAAACCATCTCAAAGATAAGATGGAAGCTCTTTTTCTTAATTCTTCTAAAGCTAACCTTGTAGAATCTTCCGATAAAGTTGTGGTAGATAAATTTAAGGAAAAACGTAAGAAAGTTCAAAAAAAGAGACATGCGAAGAAGAAAAATCACTTCAACAAGACGGAGAGTCAAACCAAAAAATTGAAGGGACTTTGTTTTGTCTGTGCGAAACTTGGTCACAGGGTTGCCCAGTGCTATCATAGAAAAGGTCAAAACTCAAAGCAGGGAGAAAGAGGTGATGCTCAAGCTCATCTTACTGAAGGTAATAATGTAATTGCTGCTATCATAATAGAGACGAACCTGGTGACTAACAAGACTGACCGGGTATTGGACACGGGGTCTTCAAGGCATTTCTGCGCCAACAAGGAGTTGTTCCATGACTTTTTGAGGAGTCTACTGATGGCGAGTGTGTCTACATGGGTAACTCCACTACTTCTAGAGTTATGGGTAAAGGAAAATATTTAGTTAAATTAACTTCTGAAAAAACTTTAGCCTTGAACAATGTTCTGTATATTCCCTCCTTCCGTAGAAACTTAGTTTCTGGAGAACTTCTCAACAAAGCGAAGTAGGCCTTAAGCTTATTTTCAAAACTAATAAAATAATTATTTCTCATGGAGGAGACTTTGTTGGGAAGGGATATCTTAGTGGAGGCTTATTTGTACTGAACATTGTTAAGAGATTGCTAATAATGCAAGTAATTCTAATTCTATTTATATTGCTAACTCTATTAATTTGTGGCATGATAAACTAGGTCATGTTAATCTTTCTTCTATTAAAAGACTTTAAAAAATGGAATTAATATCTGTGATAAAAAATGATGATTTTTCTAAGGGTCCTATTTGTATAGAAGCAAAACACGCCAAGAAACTTTTCAAATGTGTTACTAGTAGAAAAACCAAATTGATTGAACTAGTGCATTCATACTTAGCAGATTTCAAGAACACTGTGAGCAAAGGTGAAAAAAAGTATTACATTAATTTTTTTGATGACTTTTCTAGATACAAGAAAGTGTATCTTCTTAAGTCTAAAGATAAGGGTGAAAGCATGTTTTTTAAATTCAAAGCTGAAGTGAAAAATCAATTAGATAGCAAAATCAAGAGACTTAGATCTGATAGGGGTGGTGAATACAGTACTAAAACTCTAGAGGATTTTTGTGATAAAAATAATATCATACATGAGGTTAGTGCTACCTATACTCTCCAACAGAATGGTGTAGCTTAATGCAAAAATCGAACTCTTAAGGAAATGATGAACTCTATGCTTTTAAGCTCGGGTTTATCTGATAAAATGTGGGGTGAAGCTGTCTTGTCTGCATTTTATATTCTTAATAGGCTCCCTATAAGAAATTGGACAAGACTCCATATGATTTGTGGAAAGGGTTTTCCCCTAACTTGAAATTCTGAAAGTATGGGGGTGTTTGGCTAAGGTTGGTCTACCTGATTTTAAACGGGTCAATGTAGGTTCTAAGACTTTTGACACTGCTTTTATTGGTCATGCTCAAAATAATGTTGCATATAGATTCATGTCTTTAAATGATCATTCTATTTGTGAATCTAGAGATGCAGAATATTTTAAGTATATTTTTTCTTTGAAAAATGATGTGTCTAGTGATATGCAAAATAATGCTTCTACATCTATCTCTGTTAATTCTCATTTTGTGCCTTTTTCTGATGTTATTGCTAATTAGCATGAATATGAACTTGGAAGGAATAAAAGACGTAGAACTGAGACTAGTTTAGGTCCTGATTTTATCACTACCTTCTTGATTGAGAATTTTAATATTAATGCTTTAAATGATGAATTAGTGTCTATCTACTTATTAGAATAAGATCCTATGACCTATGATGAAGTAATGAGATCAATAGATGCTATGTTTTGGAAAGAGGCCATTAAAAGCAAGTTAGGCTCTATAGTTTCTAATCACACTTGGGACTTGTATGATTTGCCTAAAGGTCATGTGAATATTTAAGAAGAAATTGAGACCTAATGGTACAGTTGATAAATATAAGGCTAGACTTGTGATTAGGGGCTTTAACCATAAGAAAGATGTTGATTACTTTGATACTTATTCTCTTGTAACTAAAATAGCGACCATTAGGACTCTTATTGCTCTAGCCGCTATTCATAGTTTAGTGGTACACCAAACATATGTCAAAATGGCATTTCTAAATGATAATTTAGAGGAAGAGATCTATATGACACAACCTAGTTTTATGGTCCTGGGATAGGAAGATAAGATCTGAAAATTAAGAAAGTCCTTATATGGCCTAAAGTAGGCACCTAAGCAGTGGTATGAAAGTTTAATGTCACATTCATGGATGATGATTTTGTTGTAAATACATCTGATACATGTGTTTATTCCAAAATGATAGGATCAGATTGTGTGATTATATGTTTGTATATGAATGACATATTAATATTTAGCCCTAATGTGAATGTTGTTAATGAGATTAAGAATTTTTTATCTTTGAAGTTTGAAATGAAAGAACTTGGAGAAGCAGATGTGATTTTAGGGATTAAAATCAAAAGAGCTGATAATGGTTTCTCTTTGTGTCAGTGTCATTACATTGAGAAGATGTTGAAAAAGTTTGATTATTTTGATGTAGTTTCAGTGAGAACTCCTTATGATCCTAGCATACACTTGAGGAAAAATAAAGAATGTAGTGTTTCTCAAATGAACTATGCTAAAATAATTGGGAGTGTAATGTTTCTCATTAATTATACTCGACCTGATATAGCCTATGTTGTTAACAGATTGAGTAGATATACTCATAATCCCAGTAATGAACACTAGAATATTCTTCATCGTTTCTTAAGGTATTTGAGAGGTAATATGAATTAGTGTTTGCATTTTAATAAATTTTCTGCTGTTATAGAAGGTTTTTGTGATGCAAATTGGGTAACTGACAATGATGAAGTTAGCTCCATCAATGGCTATGTATTTACTTTTGGTGCAGGTGTTATTTCATGTAAGTCTTTTAAACAGACTTGTATAGCACTGTCTACCATGGAATCTGAATTCATTGCTCTCGAACTGGTAGGGCAAGAAGCTGAGTGGTTGAGAAATCTTTTGGCAAATGTGTCATTATGGGGAAGACAAGCTTCACTAGTCTCTCTTCATTGTAACTCACAGACAGTAATCGGAATTACCAAAAAATAGTGTGTACAATGGAAAAAAGAGAAACATTCGCATCATGCGGTTAAATAGTTGTTGAAACATGGAGTTATTTTCTTGAAATATGTAAGGTCTGAAAGAAATTTGGCGGATCCTTTAACCAAGGGTTTGACAAGGAAAATGATTCTTGAAACGTCGAGGAGGATGGGGCTAAAGCTCATGGATTGAGGTAGAATGGTGGATACCCATTTGTGGTCAAATGAAGCGATATAAGCCCTCAATATACACTACATTTCCTATCCCTATAGCGTAAGGTAGTGTTCAATAAGGTTGAGCTTGTGTTTCTCTTAATGATTTCATAGCCTTAAGGTGGTCTATTTGAGATAGACTTGATGGAATCACCTACGTGAGTGTAAAGGTGTGGTCGCCTTTTATGAAAGACTTGGGACGTCTATCTAGAGCACTCATGAGACCACTATATTAGTATCACAGAGTTTGCGTAAAATTAAGGATATGGTATGTGTTGTGGGGGTCTCAACTTATGTCCATTCAATTCAAGAGTACTTCACTTTGTGGATATTAGTTGTTGCCTCATTTCACTATGTGTTAATTCAAATCGAAAGATATTAACACTTAAGTACATGTTCCTTCCTTTTGCCCAGAAATTATTCTTATTCTTTATCTTTTCATTAGTGGGGGATTGTTGGTATTGTTCTCTTTTATTTAATGCAAAATAAAAAATAAGTTACATATTTTAACTTTCACAATATGAAATTTGTAACATCTCTAAATCGTATTTTTTTGATAAATTGTTCACATTCATTCAAATGATGGTTTCTTAGTTTGTAGGTACGTAAATAAAAAGATATTATCTATTTAGAAATTTGAAGTTACATGTGTTTATGACAATTTTGTCATTAAAACATGCAAGGGTAATGTTTCCTTACTCCATTTTGGCTTCTTAGGCTTTTCTAATGAATGAAACCGTAGATGATGTGTCTATTTAAGGAGCATCATTTGTGAACTAAAACTATTATTAGTTTTCTCTCATTATCTGAAAATCTATTCTTCCTAGCTATTTAGTTTTCTGGGCAATTATTTTTTGCAAGCTTCAAACTTTCAGTCACGAGTGCATGTGTTTGGAAGTAACTATGGAACCTTGGAGAGCGACCGGCTACAACGATTTGCATCTTCGGGCCGAAATCGCTTTCAAAGTGACTTGCCACAATACAGTGATTGTATTAAATTGTTTATCGTTATATTAATTTCTGATATATATAAATATTGTAGTATTTTCCCTACAAATTATACCTAAAAATTATAGACATTCAAAGTTAAGTAAATAATAATATTTATAACATAAAAGTCCCACTACGCTTTTTGTTTAAAGTCAAACTTAAATTATTACCAATTTAACTGTTCACATGATGTATATTAACACACAGACCCCGCTATTATAAATACGATTTGTCATGGTATTACACTATATTACCATGCAATACAATTTAAGTAATTATGTTCCTGTGATTTTTTTTTTCACATTTTAAAAGTTATTTTCATTAGTTTTACACCACAATTTCACTAATAAACACTATTTTTTTACTTGGGGGAATCTGCAAGCTCATACATCCCCTAAAAAATAATTAGTATTTTTCTCTAAAAGCAGAGCCACATTATTAGTAACGAATTCAATACAATTTAATAATTTTGACTCAAACCTCATATATTATATTAAAAGACTAATTAATATAAGTTATCACCTTTAGGTTGTGAACATAAGGTGTGGGGTATTTGGCTTGACCCCTACCGTATGATATTAACCAATAAACTTACAATGACTAGAGGGGATATCAAAACCTTGCCTCCCGTCTACAAAAGAGATTGACTAAGCAATCTAGGAAAGCATTGACTAGCCTATACAAATTCCTTTTCAAATGAGAAGAAAAATTAGCTAACAAAGAAATTATATTTCTCATATCTTTTAAAAAAATAGGAGTTTGCCATGTATTTAGTTGAAGCAGTCCTTCGCCTCTCTTGGAAGATCTTAAGGAGAGTGATACAAGCTCTTGTGTCCGCTACAAGAAGCCATTTTAGACAAAAGACTAGCCACCTGGTTGTCTTCGCTAAAATAGTAAGATATGTGATGAGTTTGTACCTATGAGCATTCTTGAAGTACTAGAGATGACATGTTTGAGATTCAAGTTCTTGATCAATATATTGGTGATAATTAAAGAATTCAGTTCAATGTGTAAGTTAGTAAAGCCTTGTTGAATACCCCATTCCACACCAAATTTCACAACAATTTCCTTAGCCTGATTATTGCTAATTACTTGAACTAGAACAGAGAAGGCAAAAATGCAGTCCCCATTTATACTGCTTTGCCATTAGCTTGGATAAAGCTACCATGCATCTGTATTGACCTTGATGATACCATTTGTGGTTTATTCCATTGTATAGGAGTATACCTAATGACTGGTAAATCATAGTATTGATATTAGTCCAACTCTCTTTGTGTCTATATTAGCAAAGGCATCCTAAAGTACAACTTTGATGTTCCAGATGCATTGAGTGATTATCCTGTTGAAAAATAATCATTTTAATATCTCAAAAAGAATTATTATGTTCTTATATCAGCATTTATATTTCAGAAGATAAGAATCCAAATTTTCTATCAAAGTTTGAATGACATTCACGACATTTATTATGTAAAATTTGATCAATTTTATAACGATTTTTCATTGATTTAGCCTTAAAGTTTTGATGCCAAATAATTACAAATTAATAGCTTTTAATTATGACTTTGATTTTGTATTCTGTCCGTTGGAGTTCATCCTTAGAAAGGATATACTTGCTTTGATCTTTTGGCCGAGAGAAATCCTTTTTTCGGCCTATAAATTGTTTGCTCTTGTTTAACAAGAAAGGGAGTAGAGAAAAAATAACAAACAAATTTCTACTTCTTCATCTCTTAAGTGCTGGATTTTCTTTTAAAATCTTTGTCAGATTCTCACTCTTAGTTTTATACCAGAAGAATTGTTGAATCCTAAGATATACACTTATCGGGTAAAATATCCTTAATGGCAGTTTCATAAACACGCCTCAAGCTACAAAACTTCCGTAATTCACAATATTTTACAATAGATCCCACAGAGGTAGAACTTATTGTTATCTCCATACTTGCAAGCATACCAAAATTTTCATATTTCCCAAACATATTATGATAGGTATAGCTTGAGGAACCAACTTATGCACTTTGTTATACGGTTTTCTTTTTCCACCGTTCATTTGTTGGAAAAATATTTTATTATATCAAAATGAAA